>JAVQJF010012241.1:0-56471 GCA_036023855.1 Gadopsis marmoratus
TAGACAACAGCAGCGACATTAGTACACAGTAGTGCAGTGGCGTATAGTGCAAAGGGTGCTGGGATGACTAGGAGTGTAATATGACTATTATAACAGGTTGCTCCATATACATGAGGTAGATTATGTTTTCATGTAACACTGTGTATGTAACCAATGGTGAAGATAATTTACAGATGAGGAATTGACCTGACATCATGTGACTGATAACTGATGGTAACTGTTATTAACGGCTTGTGGGTAGAAACTGTTCTCGTGTACAGAGTTCTGTAGCGTCTACAATAACACTTGTTAATATAGAGCAGACCAATATAGACCAACTCTATATGTATAGACCCAACAATTCATTGACAAATCTTAACACTTCCATGATGGCCGGGCAAGTTCATTCAATGGGAGGTTTCAGCCACAAAATATCATCTGTTAGCACTCAATTCATTCCACACATAATGGGCTTCTGTGCATTTTCTAACAACAGAGCTTTGTGTTTTTTTAGCCCTCATACAAGTTTCTTAAGGCAAAGTTCCATGGACATGGTGATCTAACTGTTGTATAAAAGCCCCAGTGGACCAAAATACTTTACAGTGAATATTATTATTTCAGTAATAATAACTGCTGATGGTACATGGGTGCCTCACACCCCTAGCTACCTTTCTGTACTGTGGTCATCTGGGAAAGGATGCACGGATGCATTAGTATGCCATTTTAAACGCAACATTAAGTCTTGTATAATTGCATCTCGGGAGCTTACATGTGGGAACCGCAGATATCATTTATAAATGAAATCAAATTCATAGAAATTCATTCATTCACAGGCATATTCGCCTAACTGCATTCTAAGATCGTGGCTTGCGTTGATGAATGCAGTTGTAACTTTTTCTATACATCCACTATGAAACAACAGGATATCCTACAGGAGCGCCTCCATACAGCATAAACTACTCAGCTGATGATGGGGAAAGCAAGCATAAGCCTGCCCCCTAGTGGCCCATTCTGACTTACACACAGACAGAGCGGGAAGGTCCCCGGGCAGGGATATGAGCACAAATGCAAGTGTGATGAAAAGAAACATATTTGCCGCTACAAACATCTGAAAGTCAGCAGTGAAATTCAAGTAAATTAAAGTATATGGTTGTATACATGCAGCATTTTGCTAATGAATGCTACTCTGATCTACTCACTCATTCTGAAAGAGCATGGATGAAGCATCGTCAGTGGTCTGCGTGTACTGGATTTTTGATTGGGGTGCAGGTTTGAAAGATGTTGAACATGTTCCAGGCACTTACTGTAAAGCCTCTGGATGAGCTCTGTGTTTGTCTTTCCTGGTTTCTCACAGCAATACTGCGCTGACCTCACCTGGCAGCCTCCAGGAAGCTGTGACGAGAGAAAGAACATTAACAAATCACTGGAAAACATTGAGCAACATTTCCCAAAGCAGATGCCACATTTCTCCCACCAAACCGTAGATCAACAGACATTTAATAGGTGCGCTTCTATCTAAGGCCTGCATTAGAAACACGACCGCAACACTTAGTCTGACAAAAACATTTTGACTTATGAAGGAAACTGGGTGAGATACAAGAACAGACATTACCCACCACGACGAAATTTCTCTTTACTTTCATACTGAAGTGTTAGGGCTGCTCGATGACGGCAAAAAACATTATCCCGATTATTTAGGTCAATATCGAGATCACCATTTCTTTACGTAACTATTGTTCATGTAACGCGCGGACGGCACGTGTCTTTTGCTAGAGATGAATGTGACGGAATCTGTTGTGTCTTGACGCCTTTGAGAGCCGGATCAGTTGAATGTGTAAAGACTGTCCTTAATCGATGACTGTGTTGTGGTGGAAGAAGTGGAGGGGGCTTTACTTTTCTCTGATTTTTTTTCGGTCATAGACCACTTTGTGATTGTATTTTGGATGATTTTACAAATTGGTCGTATTGACGCCACCATGTAGACACAAATCCCGCACGGTATTGTTGTGCCTCGTCGGACCCCTTGAAACCAAAGTGTTTCCAAACAACCGAATTGGTTTGACCAAAAACTCTCTTTCCATCAACTTGGCTCGAGCTGAACTAAACATCTCGTAGCTTCGCTGAGAGCGAGTTTGGGCTTTTAGGGAGGGGGTACCCTGGATTTATAACACAAGACAAAAACAAGAGCATCGTTGCGAAACGGAATGCGGCACAATAATCAGTGTGTGTCAATTATCTTGCTTTCATAATCGTTGCAGCCAAAATTGTAACAGAAAAACATTTTTCATTAAATCACCCAGCCCTAGTAACTGTCTGGAAAAAGTCAAATGAGCAAACACCCATATTGAAGCACAATGCTCACTGATATCCCGTCAAATAAGGTAACGCTATCTAGCAAATATAAGTCCAAACAGGAGGGAGATATACTACACTATACTATAATGTTGGCTAACAAATACACTTTCATATCATAACATCATCATAATATTCACAACTCAGGCAAAACACAAAGAACCGGGTCTCTGAAGCTCAGAGACTGCTGACACAGAACTTATAACACAAATGAGTGGGCTAAGTCCTCCTCTTTTAACTCAAATCAGAAGCTAACCTGACGGTTTGCTACCATCAACCTCCATATGGGATTTGCTGGGTGCCACCGCACATCATTGCATTAAATATCTAACTGCTGTATACGTACTGTATATCTAATGGAATCAAAACTCTGTGGCAGACCATTTGGTCAGACGATGATTTCAGGGATGTGACCGAGAGGAAAAGAAAAAAAAAGAGAACTGGAATGAGAACAAGGGAAGGTTCGTTGGTGAAGAAGAGCAGATTGTCGTGTGTGGACTGTGTGTGTTCTGCAAAACGAGTAGAACAAGCAGTCAAAAGTTGCTTTGGTCTTTTAGAGACTGTGAAGGCAATAAGAAAGCAGAGTGAGAGATAGTACGGGTTTTATTAGACTGTTATAGATTGAGAAGCTAAGGCAATAATAAGAATAATATAAATAATACAGGTTTTATTAGACTGAGAAGCTAAGGCAATAAGAAGAAGAAGAAAAAGGCAGATAATAAATAGTAGAGGTCAGATAGAGCTTGGTGAAGTGCCCCCCCCTTCCCATGCAAACAGAACCAACAGATGAGACAGAAACACACGCGCGCACGCACGCAAACGTTAGTCTCACCTTTGACTCGCGCTAGTTAACTAACCAGCACGGTTTTGAGTTTAGAGCGTTCGTTTTTGCGCAGGAACATGTTCTTTAGTCGTCATTACAGCGTCGGACTTAACGTTGTGTCAAATCACAGCCCCCCCCCCCATCAGCCAAGCTAGCGTTGCCCTTTTAACACCAGAAGCGTCACTCCGCGCGCCTGAAACGCCTCACATTCACGCGCGCTGTCCCGTGCTCGCCGAGTGACCCCGAACTCTGGATATTTGGCTTCACTTCGCCACCAGACGACAACACGACGCGGACGTTTGCTCTCGCCGAGCTACAGCTAAGTTCGCGTTAGCTTACTGGCGCAGCTAGGCTCTCTGACCAAAACAGCTGGCTTAAACAACAAGCGTGACGGGGGGGTTTCTGTGGTTTCTTTCACACGCCGCATACTCACACGGGCACCCGCAGGGATTATGGAAGCGAAGCGCACGCCGAGCACCGACAGGCGATAAGAAAAGTGTTCCTGGTCCTCTACTTTAGTTTGTACCGGATCCCACCGTCCAGGCATCAAGCCATGTTGAGTTGGCAGCTGCGCACTGAGTTCCTGTTTGCACTCGGGGTTTCTGGGAAAATGTAGGGAACTTCGAAGGGCACTAGGAGGAAACGGCGCATGTTGTCTGTGCAGTGGAAACGTGTTTTTATATTCACACGTTGTATATGCCTGTCCTTTCTGCAGCCTGGGCCTGTGTAAGTCAGTCAGAATTTGGATTTGTACCTAGGTGTTAATGCAGATGTGAAATTCATAAAGGCTACTGAACAAAACAAAACGTGAACAACTGAGTCAATATTCCATTCGGACAGTTATAGTTGTGAATGAAAAACACTCTTAATGTCACATTTTAACAGTTTATGTTGTAGAAAAATTGCCAAAAGACAGCTATCGCTGATGTAGGCCTACATTATAACAAAAAGAGCAAAAATACTGAACGATGATGTCAAATATACTGCTGAAATGTGTGTGTGTCTGTGTGTATATATCGTATATATGAGATAGGAGGAGGTGGAGGGCGATGGAAGCCAAGAAGAATACCTAAAAGAGGTGAGCATCCAGCCAGCATGCACAACACTAAGTTCCTGAAACTGGCACACCTGAACTGAATGCGTTATAATTATTGATTTTATTAGGTGTTTGAAAAGACTACAGATGTCATTTGTATTACCATTATGAATTCATGTATTAGGGGTTTTATGTGTCTCTTTGACATCAGGGAAAGCAACGTTGGGAGGTACGCCGCAGCACACTGGAGTCTCATCCTGTGAACTAAAGAAACTCATATTTACCATGGAGTACATTTACTGCTCAGTTGCAGCAACATAAAGCTGCTTATGTGTTATCCCAAGACAGACAAAACCAATTTATAATATACAACAATACTTTTGGCACAAACAGAACCTCATAAAAGCTTCGGATTCAACTTATCTACAGCAAAGGAACAGCGTATCGTTTGGGTTTGTTTTCATAGAAATCCAACTCTTCTGATGTATAGTATTGCAGAAGCGGCCAATTAATTTGATGTTTTTATATGTGTTTGTATGTGCCATACTCTTTCTTTCTTAACCTCGCCACACTGTTAAGTCTCTAAATCATGGTGGTTGCAACCTTATATTCTAGTATCAATGCTAGGAGAAATACCTATTTTTTTTCTTCCAACAAAAATATATTAGTTTGTTTTCCCACTAGGGAAACTCATAACTCAGATAACTGGAGTAAACAGAAACAACTGGAGAAATGAGGAATTGTTCAGTTAGAGTTTGATGTTACATGCATAATATATTTTTGTCACACAACAGATGTGTTTCTCTAAATAAAGACTTTAAAACACAAAGTGATGACTGTGAGAATTTGGAAAAATGGGGGGATAATGTTGTTATTAATTATCTAGAGTTTGTGGACAAAATCCAGTTAGTTTGATGGGTTTCACAACTGTGATTTCAGTGAAGAAACCAATTTAGCCACAATATATAAAGTTCCTTTTACTGTACAGAAAGCCAGCAGGGCTCCAAAACACACATGTGTACTATGCATATGTTTGATATTTCAAGACTTAAAATCTATTTAACCTTGTGTCTGTCCCATCACATCGATGTGTATTCAAGGGGATTCAATTGTCAAAGACAGATTTAATGTGTATCTATGGGATCAGTCCAGCCCCTACACACAGACCAAACAACCAAAAATCTCAAGTACAAACCAACTCATTTATTCTGCTAGAATTATTTTTGGACAACAGTTGTCACATGGGGGCAGTATGAGTACCAGACTGTAAATTGCACAGATTCTGCAAAGCAGCATTCACACCTCACATACAAACCTGCGGTGCAACACTCTAAGTGAAAGCACTAATGTATCTCACATAGCCGACTGTAAATATGGCATCATAAGCACCTTATATGAGCACTATAAGTCCATTATGCATTATTCATGAAGGTTAGGTCACAGACAACTGCTTTAACAGCATTAATATTCATCATATTCTATTGTGCGATGCAAATGTTTCAAAATACATCTGACTACTTAACACCTCCACTGTGGCAGATTAGGTCTAACGGTCTCCTTCAGAGCCACTTTGACTGTTGTTAAAGGGGAGCAGAGCACTTGTCTTTCGCTTTGCCCTGCTCTCGTTTTCCCAGCATGACCTCTGGATCAAACTCTGCATTAGATCAGACAATTACCATCCATAGCATCTTACCCTGACACTAAACGTGTTGTTCTTCCTTTTAGCTCTGGCCGTTTCACAGTAAGCATTTATTTGGGGCCGTTTCTTTGATTTTAACTCATAACAGCGAGCTAGCGAATGAAACAGTATGGCTTGAAAACAAAATGGGCAATATGGTGTCACCATGCTTGCCGCTCTGGAGTGTACGGAGAATGATGTGAGCAGTGTAACTGCAAGAACTCTGCAGAGGCAAAGCAGGTGCGGGCTGATATGAAGCAGAAACAGCACAGCAAAAAATATTAATGGTTGACTTAAATGGGCTGTGTTTTTCAGTCCAAGTGTCTAATTGATGCGCATGCTAAGTTAGCCACCTGGATCCACTTCCCCTCTAGAATTAAACCTCTTTTAATTTCTCCTTATTGCTGACCTTCATCCTAAACCAGCTGAGTAAACAGCCCAGCCCCCCTGCACATGTGAAACATTCAGCACTAAAATATGTAAATGGGCCTATATGTTTGCAAGGTTTGAAAATTGTAACTTAATCGCCTTGGTATGAAAATAAAACTTAGGAGGGTCTGTTTTTGAAAACGACTGCTTACTGATTTTTTACATCCACGGCTATAAACTGAGCAGGTGTGGTGGTTGGGATTTATGATTTTTTTTTAGGTTCTTACATTAACAATCAACACTGAGTCTCATTATAGTCAAGGTGTTCAACTGGACAGTCTCCTAATTATAATTAGTAACCTTTCTCCACTTTATTTAAAGAATAAATGGCCTTTTACCTTGTTTTAAAATAGGGCAACTGCTACATTTGCGACTGTAACGCAGTTTACAGTATGTTTTATGTAAATGCTACTTATGGCTGGTGAGGTGGTGCAAGTGGCCTTTGAGGCAGACACCATTCACCCAGAGCAGCAGCAGCAGCAGCAGCTGTGGTCACATTAAAAACTGCATCGCCTTTTGTGACAACTGTAGATCAGCGAGCCGTCAGCTGCCCCCCCCCCCCCGTCGCTCAGGGATTTGTAGTCTTTAGTTTAAAGAACGCCGCCGCGTGGTAGAGGTCTTTGTGAGAGCAAGACTACAGTTCCCTCAGAGCTCCTCGGAGGTGTTAGTTGTCAATATGGCTGTTGTCAGACAGACAAAGCAGAGAGGCAAGTAATTCGCCTCTGATTAGAAATCCTCGGGAAGGGGTCGGACAGGGCACTGTACGCAAATTGGCGCATTGTTCGGCTGCAGTGAAAGACACAGCGGCTCTTTGCTCAAGTTATTAAGTTAAATGGTTAAGTGGGCGATTTGAACCGAGGTAAGTCCCGTAACGTTACTTGGCTGCCTAAACACCGAAAGTGATGCTATTAATCTCAAACGGTCGCTAGCCCGCGACGTCGGCTAACGTCAGCTAGTGTCGGCGGCGGCGTGGCTAGCGTGTTATGCTAATCATTGCACAGCCCCGGTGCTACCAGAGTAGCCTGTGTTAAGTTGCTAGCCGACCTCGGTGCTGCCTGTGGGGCTGTTGTCGGTGCACGTTCAGCCGCAGCGGCACTGGGGGGGGGGTTCTGGGTGAGATGGTGGCAGGCTGGCTAATTTGGCGTCACACGGCGGCGGCGGGGGGGGGTGGGCATCGTCCGTCTGCCACAGAAATGTTTGCTAACGTTAGCTTTTGGGCAAAGGGCGTGAAAGGCTGCGTCGTCGAAACGAGCGACAGATCCGTGCGCGCTCGCGGGCCCCCGCGGTCCGCAAAACAAAAACACATGGAGGAAAAAGAGGTTCCACGAGCCGCGGCCGCTTTTAGCAGTGGGACGATTTAGAACGCGCCGCCGCCGCCAGAGAAACGCCTCAGGTTTCCAGTGGGACTATCTGATGCGTGCGACCCGCATTTAGGTACGAACGCTTCTGTTTTTGCTTTCGCATGACGGGACGTGATTTTTCGGCAGCCGCTTATCTCCGTGAAGCTGACTTTAAAAAAAAACCCAAAACAAACAAACAAAAATTCTTCTGTGAGTTTTTTTTAAAGAGTTGTTGAGCTGCTTGTTTGGACTTTTGTTTTTTTTTTTTTTTTAACCAAGCGATGATCTGAGCAGTGAGGGATGTGGTCAACATGAAGTTTGCTCAACCATCTTATCAAAGACAGGACCAGCTCAGACAATTAGATAGAAGAAGTATACCAGCCATGAACGTTGTCTTTTGTCTGCCTTCCTCTGGGTTGCACACCTGCACAGACCAGTGTAGGAACATATTAGGTGGAATCTTAGATCCCCTGCAGGGTCCAACCTCGGTGTGTTTCACCAGTTAAACCAACTTAACCCAAAGTGACAGAAGGAACATTTACTCTGTAAATACTTGACCCAGGATGGATCATTATTTCAAATGCTCGGTTTTGTTTGCAACACACAACGAGCCCCTGTGAGACATCAGAGACGCAGTGCCTCCCGCTCTGCTTGTCTGAAACAACTGTCTTCTAGTTCAGGCAAGCAGACAGTTTCAGTCCTGTTGTTAAGTCATCTCCCAGGGATGTGACAGGCTTCGCAGTGTAACTGTGCTTTGGTAATTATTTACAGCTTTAGTAGCCGTCCTTCCGAATTCTTAATGATAATTCAAGGGACTAGTTAATGTTCACCCGTGCCTGTGCTAAGCTGCCCTGTGGCATAAATGTAATGTGTTTCAGTGCCCACCCAAAGTGACTCTCCCCTTGTATGTGTCTGAAATCTTGGCAGTTGATCGTCTCCTTTTCTTAAAGCCCGGTGTTGCAGACCTCTAAAGGCTTATATTAACCGCGGTCAAATTAATTTCCTTCACGATAACTTCAAAACACTGCATACGCTTTCATGTCATTTAGTCCCCCTCCCCCTGTCCTCCGCACAGCTTAGACTAACACAGATGCAGAGAAATGCCAGTGACCCCTTTTACACCATTTATCATATCGGCACAGGTCGGGCTGGCACAGAAGATGGAAAATCTGCCGCAGTCTGATTCCAGTTGCATTGATTTTGAGCACAGCAAATTGCTTAGGAAAAACATGCAGCGTGGGTGGTGTGCAGAGCCGGAGATATATTGTAGCTCTTAAAGAATGGCAGTCAGAATGTTAAGATAGCATCAGCTGTCAAGGTGACTCTGGCACTCTGCGTGTGTTGCCTGCTGGTTCCCAAAAATAGCTGATTTTTATGCCCTGCCCCTCCCTTCCTTTTTTCTTTCACACTTCTGTCTCTGTCTCTCGCTCTTGTCTTCCTTTTCTTATTTGCTGCCTCTTTAGTGTCTTCTTGCAGTTTTTTTCTCCATCCCCCCTCTTCTCTCTTTCTACTTTACCCCGCTAATTCTCCTCCACTACCTTTCTCTGCCTCACTCCTCCTTTCCCATCATTCTCATTTTCTCCCCATATGCAACTGTGTTCCATTTTACTCTTTCCTCCTTAATCCTCTCATTTCCTCTTAGCCTCCACCATCCCTTCATCTGTCTCATTTCTGCCCGACTTTCCTCCCTGCTCCGCCTTTTCTCCATCTCTCTTTTCTCTTCCCTTCCTGTTTCCCTCCTAGATCTTGGAACAGCCACTCACTTGCCTTTCCTTAACTTCTCCCTGCATTTCCTGTTTCCTTTCCCCTCCTCTTCTTTCTCCTCTGTCTCACAACCTGCCTGTCTTGTCTCTCATCCAGCAGCAGGATGTCTGAGTTCAGTGAGGAGCCTCGCTTCACTATTGAGCAGATAGATCTGCTGCAGCGGCTGCGTCGCACCGGCATGACCAAGCAGGAGATCCTGCACGCGCTTGAAACACTGGACCGGCTGGACCGGGAGCACGGCGACAAGTTTGGCCGCCGCACCTCTTCCTCCTCCTCCTCCTCGTCCACCTATGGGGTAGGCGGAGCAAACAACAACTCTGCCTCTAATACGACTACATCATTCAACAATAACAACACTGCCTCGGCAACCACCACCTCGTCCGTGTCTTGCAACGGCAACAACAGCGGCGAGGGCGGCACCGGCGATCGCTCTGCGACGGCCGCCTCTTCCACGACCTCCAAAATCTCCACTGCCACGCAGACGCAGTTCAGCAACGGAGGGGGGCTCTCGCCGTCTCCTAGCAACAGCTACGATACCTCCCCACCTCCTGGGCCACCGCCACCTTCTGCCATCTTGCCCTCACCGGTCTCACTGGTGGCTCTGTCACAGAACGGCCGGGATAGCCTAGCTGCCACACCCAATGGGAAGTTGTCTCCTCCAAGATACCCAGTGAACAGTGCGGCTGCAGCACGAGCGTTTGGGTTCGAAGCTACAGAAGAGGACCTGGACATTGACGATAAGGTGGAGGAGCTGATGAGGTCAGTAGTAACGGGTGATCTAAAGCTCTAAAACTTTGTTTGGGGAACTTTTCTCCTCCTAGCGATGATCCCAACTTCAGTTTGGTGCTTGTAGAACTGGACGGTGTATTTAACAGTTCTAACACTGGGTCACCTGAGATTGTGGATGTTGTTGTAAAGACATAGCTAACATGTGTTATCTTCTGCTGGTTTAAAAGGCTCCGTTCATTCACTTAATTCAGGTGTGCACTTGCTGTAGCAGACTCTGTGGAATGAACCAAATGAATGAAAGAAGGAATTTCCATCATATCGACAGTACTAAATGTAGTTATAAAAAAGTAGTAAATGTTTTTGTGTATAAAGCACATAAGAAGAAGGTTCTTCTGAAAGCAACCTTGAAGGCTATTATTCATCGTTTCTGGCTGATATATTTTCATTTGGCTTGGCTTGTGTTATAGTGGCCACTTGGTTGGAGTTGGGGTTTTGTCTTTATTTATGCCCATAACGGTGAGGCAAGATGGCACTGTTTATGTCCGGGATAATCAAATAGCACCAACTGGAAACTCCTCATTGTGTGCAGCTGCTGATGGAACGCATATATGTTTAAAAAAGGTGAGGTTCAGAGTTCATGCGTGACCTTGCAAACAGCAATTGAGAAAATAATCTCACCACAAAAGCTGAGTTTTAGTTGTAAAGCTTTTGATCATAACACACGATCTTCATCAGCAGACGGAGTTTGCCCACTCAACATGGAATTGTTGATGTTAAAATTTCATTTGAATAACTACTCGTCCATTCTGGCATAAAAGCTGCCGTTCAGTTTATTCTTGACCTTGGAAACAGAATTTGAGAATTTCCATTTACTAGCTGTGCTGGAGGTTTTGATTTAAAAAAACAAAATGTATTTTACTTCTGTGTTTTTGCAAGAAAGTTTCTAACTCTTACCTTATCGTCTGTGGTTGGTTGACTTACTGAGGTAGTGTCAACAGTTCTGCCCGTGGCTACAGGTTATGCTCACCAGGATTTGACTGTTTGGAAGTGAATTTGCCCTCTCAGTCTAACGTCCTTTTGTATCATTGGGAACGTTTCAGTTGTGCAGTTCAGAGTTAAGCTTTCTATTCATTCTGTAATCATGCCAGGTGATGTAATGAAATGAACGCATCATTGGTGTATTCCATGCCATCATTACTTGTTTGACTGCACTGATGCCACTAATGCAAATGCAGCTGGAAATTGGGAAGCAACTAAATGTCACTTCTGTGAGAAAGGTTACCTTGAGGTGTTGCAGTGGTGAAATTCTAAATAAATAAATAAAAAACTGGCTTGCTCTTAACTTGGTTGGTATGTCCTACATAATCTGGCAGTGTTGTTCATCGATAACAATGCTTGTGCACAGGAAACGTCTTTTGTAGATGACAAAAGTCAGTTCTAATCGACCAATCGCTTTTCTTGTGGGGTCCATGTAGAACATTTAGCCCTGATATGCAGTTAAGCTTTTGAGGAGGTCCAGGTACCCGCTAGATAATTACCGAGCTGGCCCTTTACATGGTGCAGTAGGCACCACAACACCATGACAACACAGGTACAGCTTGTACAACGGTTATAAATCTGCCCATCGCAACTGACATCTTCATATGTCATCTTTCCTCAAACCAGGAAGCCAAAAATATTTAGATTCCTGTCGCATAAGGAAAAGAAAAGCAGCAAATCCTCACGATGGAAACGCAGGAACCAGTGAATGAAAGATGGCTTGGTGACTTAGTGCGACTACTGATTTAACATTATGTTGATTGACTAATCCGACGAATCAACTAATCATTTTAAGTCTACTTGACGCCATAGGTGTCATTTACACTGTGGACGCTCGGGACATGCCCCCACAACTTTTTAAAAGCAGAATTTGTTCAAAATGCTCTGAAACTAAGCTTGCACCAAGAAATGGTAACTAGCTAAAAAAAACAAAACACTGAGAAGATTTATTTGCACAATAAGAAGACATGCAATGTACAGTAAATAGGCTATGGAAGAAACAGATGCTGTTAATTGTGCAGTCGATGTTGTTGTGCAAGTGTTTTTGTATCGTTGACTCTGTAGTAGCCTAGGTTATGCCATTTGGATTAGCCTTTTATGCATTTTCTTTTCTCCCGACCCGCCATAATGATCCCAGGGTTTGTGCAAAGCCTTGAAAGTTTGGACAATGCTTATGCTTATGTTTTTACGGTTAGGAACATGTTTGAATTTGAACATACTCCTTGAAAAATGCTGGGTTTTCAACATAATCTGGTGTTTCATCTACACAATCGCTATCAACTGTCCTGTTATATTTGTTTGTCTCCTGGCATTTACAGGAGTAACGTTATAGTATAATTAAAGGCTGCGAGAGTCTGGAAAGTTTTGTCTTAGGTAAATGGTAAATGGACTCTTTCTTATATAGTGCTTTTCAACCGAACCGGTTCCCAAAGCGCTGTAACGGTAATCTAAGTTAGAACAGTAGTCTAATTCACCCATAGGTGCCTTGAAAGTTGCTTGAATTGTACTCTTAAAAAGCCGTTATCTACTCTGACCTCATACTTATCCCCCCCATTACATTGCTTAAAATTACATATATTGAAGACCATTAAAAAAAAAAAAAAGTTTTTCATCTGAGCCATTATGTCCACAAAGTGACGCCCTTTGCTTGACACAGAAAGCTGAATTAACCATTAGTGGATAGCACTTAATTGTGCAGACAATAAGATGCAGCGTTCAACAAATAAAGGAGAAACAGAATAGACGTCACCTATTTCTTAAAGCACAGCAGAACCACATGACGGTTGGGATTAGTACATGCGTCTTGTACAGCATGTACCACATACAGATGTACATCCTTGTGGAGGAGTATCAAAATAACAGAGATGGGCACAGAGGCATTCTTATTGAGATTATACGTACAGTCAGCAAAGACTTTAATGCATGAAAAAGGGAAGTATTCTGTGGCAGACGTTCAGAGAGCCTTCAGGGTCCAAGATGACGAGCCTTTCTACAATTGTGCACCTCTGGAAACATTACATCAAATCGCATACACTAACATCAAATATCATTAGGCCCATTGCTGTTTCAGTGTTCATACTCTTATCACAATCCACATGTTAGACACCTCTTCTTTCCTTGGAAGCACGTCACACATTAGCCCTCTCCTCCTGCTTGGCCCGTGTGAACAGTCAGAATACGATTAGACATTTGGAGCTCAGGCTCTATCCTCAGCACGGCACTAGCTGTCCCGTTGCTCATTCCCTCACTGCACCTGCGTTAAATTACTTGTCCTTTTTAGACAGCCCAAGAAGTTAAGAAGCGTTCAAAAGCCCTCTTCCTCTCCGCCCGTAGGACTCTGCAGCGTGTCGCTCGGCAGGGCTGCGGGGGCATGACACGGGGGTTTCAGCTTGTCAACAATCCCACGGTGCCCTTCGGACTTTTCTCTCTTTTAAGTGCACAATTCCGTCTCTGCGGGAGTTTGGCCTTTGAGTTGGCATTCAACCCCCCCTCCTCCTCAGTCTTGTACAGCAGCTTGTGCTACATTGATTTGCGGGTGTCGATACAAGCAGCGATTTTGAGCTCTAATTTTAGCCGCGCCGCAAGAGGCTGGTGTGGAGGATATTGATGCTGGATGTCAAGAGTCGTGACGCATTTTCATTTCAGAAATATGCTAACAGAGCACTCAGGACTTTGATGCGTTCTCCATTTTTTTTTGGGGGGGGGGTATGCAGTATTAGTATAGATAAATGCACCAACCAGTTTGCACATTTGACAGGTGTTCACAATCTGTACCAGGACGAGGAACGTAAGACAGTCACAAGCTTGTTGGTGTGTATGTTGTTGTGTATGTGGAGGGGAGGGGAATGGGCTGGAAGCCAGAAAGCTGGGTGGGTACACTGTGTGACTGCACATGTTCACTCACCACCCTCCATTCCTGCAAGTCTGTGCATGTTTTATTTTTCCCCCCGCCGAGGACTGAGATAGTGGAAGCGTGTCCGCCAAATGCATCTAGAAAATATAGATTGCCTGATTGTGTCTCAATTCATTTAAATTTATACAGTCCTCGCCTTTGTGTTCCTCTGAAACGCAACGGTGATTATGTTGGGAGCCTTAAAACAAAAAGAGTAATTTTTGCTATAATGCTGTCAAAGTGCACCTCGGATAAAAATGGAACCTTGGATTTGTAGCTTTCCCGTGAGTCGGTACAATACAAAAACATGGATTTGATTACCTGGATATACCAAACGAATGGTGCGAGGCTGATGTAAAGGGACACAGCATCAACAATGATGGGTAAATGATGATACTGCAGCTTGCCCCATAACTGAACATGTGTAAATCCATGCAAGTAGGGAAGAAAATAAAAGCCAAAATTCTGGCCATACAGTTGTCGTCCATGCATCTTACCTTCACTACAGTCAGACAGTTAGGTTTTACCACACCTTACTAAATAAATGTATGTCCACTGCTTGTATGTTTCTATGTAAAATACCAGCTTGGTTCTTCAGATGTTGCTGCTGACAGTGTATCAAGTGCTCTTGCTGTGTTCTTACTTGTGCTTGTGTGTTTTGCAGGAGGGACAGCAGCATGGTGAAAGAGGAGATCAAAGCATTCCTGGGGAACAGGAGGATCTCTCAGGCAGTGGTGGCACAAGTTACCGGTGAGCAGCAATTCTGACACACTCTGAAACCGCCTTGTTGATTTTTGAGGCGTTTTCTGCGGCAAACATCCTGTCATTGCGCCCATCGTGCACATTTCTTTTAACGTCGAATGTACGTCGCTCCAGCTGAAATTTATGTTTTACATGTTGCAATGCAAAGAAGATCAGAGGGGTGTTTCTTGCACAGAAAAGTGAGAAAATGTCATCTGCTTAATATGTGCAGGTAAGGTCTGGACTTCTGTCATTGCGTTACTACTGACTCATTTGGGAAACCAAATTTTCTACTGTTTCATTTACACCAGAATGCTGTTTTTAAATTCACCCGTTTACCTTAAACCTCAGATTAACTCATGCACATACTAGCAGGATTTTGGGACATCACAACAAGTTTGGAAGCCAGATGTGGTTCACTGTGCAACTTTACACAAGAGTGATGTGGAATCTTGAAATCTGCAGTGCACATACAACTTTATTTTTCAGTGGGAGAGCAAAAGTAGATTTAGAAAACATTAAAGTGGAAAAATCATATTGGACACAGAATAGAGTATTTTTATGTCTTAAAACATGTCTGGGGGGGATCTTTGGATAAATATTGGGCATTCATCAGTTGTCAAAACGCAGACGTTCGTCTCAGACAACAGCTATTTACAAAGTGTCTGTAAAATCTTATCGTGTCATTTCACATTTAGTTAAACTATTTAGTTGCTCAGACTGTTTCATAATGTGTTTTTAGATTGAAATATGTGCTGTACAAAAGTACTGATGTCAATCTTTGCAAACCACCTGTATATAAGTCAAACCTCCCCTTCAACAAATTATCAAGCAGCCAGTAGAAGCGAGTGGAAGCGCCCAGCAGTATTTCTTTGGCTACGGCTTGTGTGAGAGACAAGTGATCCTGGAGGAAATAAATTCAGAGCTAAGGAGAGAGAAAACACCCCCCCCCTACAGTATTCCTTTCTGTCTGTCTTGAATTCTTCCAAAGGGCTGCCTACAAATTGTATCAGGGCTTGATGCAAAACACTCTGTTGTAATTCGATGTCTGGCCACTTTCCAGGCATCAGCCAGAGCAGGATCTCCCATTGGCTGCTGCAGCACGGCTCCGACCTGAGTGAGCAGAAGAAGAGGGCCTTCTACCGCTGGTACACGCTGGAGAAAACCACACCAGGTACGTCGGCGTCGTTCAACCCTCGTTCTGCTCACTCTCGACCCTGTGTGTTTTGTTTGCATAGCTTATTGAAGGACTGTGGTTAAAAATGGAAGCAAAAGTTGGAAGGGCAGAGAGATATCCTGAATATCTGAATCTGGTATGAACTAACAATGTAGTCAAGGTCATAATAGAAAGTAGTTTAATTTAGTCTCTCTGAATACTCATGCAAAGCTACGGGTGACCAAATGAGGAAAAAATGTATTTATCATGGCACAAAGGTAATAACTTAACTTAAAGTAAATAAGGATACACATTACACACATACAAAGGGTGGATGCGGCTACAGTGAGAAAATAAGTTTGCTATATTTCCACTCTTGGTCAGTTTCCTGCACACTTTCCACACAATGGTGTTTTTGTATAAGTCAGATAAAAAAACAACAACAAAACATTGCCATAATGGTGAGCTGACATGTCCATTTTTTTTTATTAACAATTTGAAGTGTCTGTCTATATCGGTGTATATAACGCAGACATTATCGCCCACGCCTGCATATACACTTACACTTATTGTAAATACTTTATATACTATTGGTAACAGTTTGTAGGAGGCTGAATTTTAGTGTATTAAACTGTGTTGAATTTGGCACCTGATTTACGTTTTAGTCTTTTGACCAACATAAATGCACTAATATACATAAATTTTAGTCAGATTTCAGTCATTTTTGTTAGTGACATTCACAAATCCAACTATCTCAGATGCAGGTGCGTTGGAAAGAATCACGATTAATTGATGATTCATAACGTTTTCTCACACTACTGTGACATCGTCGGAGGCCGAGCGGAGAGAGACGCCGGGGACTACAAACCAGCATGGAGGTGGAGAAAGAGACTAGAAAACCTACGGGCCGCTGGACAGCCAGAGGAACAGGTGCTGCCCAGCCAGACCTGGTTACCTGATTGCCAAGGAACATGCTGGTGACAGATAAAAGGAGAACAGGAGCAAGAAGACGTGTGGCGGACTGTGGGCCAAAGAGAGCGATAAGAAAGAAGATATAATGAGAAAGAAAAGAGACCAACGTTTTGGGTGTTTATTGCACGCACCCACACCTGCCACTTGCAATGTCACACTACATATAGCCATCTAGGTTGAAGTTCATCACATTATTCAAGACAAGTCAAAGACTCTGTCCTGACTACTTGCAAGTAGTCAAGTGCCTCGTTGCGCAACATATTTCCAATAATTATGAAGTCACTAAGTTGCGTTATAGAACATAGGCCTACTATACATAAGAGACATAGTATAATAATATAAAGGCCCTGAGCTGTGCTACATACTACCCAGTGAAAGGGACCCATAAGTACTCAAGATGAGTGTGGGTATTAGGAAAACACCCAAAGTCAAGTCTTAAATCTGTCTCAGGACAAGTCACAAATCTTCATAAGCAAATTGCAAGTCAAGAATCAAAGATCTTACGGAATTAAAAATTCACAAGCGCAAGAAGCTGTGTCTTGTACTTCAGCAAGGGGTGTTTGTAAAATGCACTCCGACCCACTGCATGCCCTGTTACCCAATCAGAAAAGTAGGCAAGCGTTATCTTCAACGTAAACCTGTGGAAAGTAGCGAGCCATGAACGAATAATCATGACACCAAACCATTTACTAATGTGAGGGAGGCATTTTGGATAGAGTAGAAGAAGTAAGCTTGATTGCTTACTGTCTCTGACTCTTAAAAAAAAAATAGTTTTATCAGGTTAGCACTTGACACTTAAATGTTTCTAGACGTCAAGTATCCAGGGAGTCAAGTCTCGGCGCAATCAAGTCTCAATTTCTCATTTTTATCTTAGTGCAACTCGAGGCCAAGTGTCAAGTCTTAAGTATACAGCTCTGAAACCTTATTACGCCCTAGTCCTGCTTATTTCTGAAAAATCAGATCAAATGGCTAACATTAACTTTAGTTTTGATCAAGTAGTGTTAATGGTTAGTTTTGCTGAAAAAAGATGCAGTCAAAAGATGAGTCGGTTGTCTTACACAGCTTTGAATCCACACTGTAAATGGTGACCAGCAAAAACAACAGGCCTCATGTTGTCTTCGTATATATACGTGTGCTTGAGCCGTATCAACCTATATTCAGGCAGCAGACATCCCACACCTTGTCCTCTGCAGCATGTTTCTCGGTGGAGCCCTGCCAACACCGGCAGCAGTGGAAACTGCTCTATGCTATTTATGGCCAGACTGAGCCCAGCCCAGCTCAGCTCAGCTCAGCCCAGCCCCACACACGCACGCTTCCATCACTGCTGCAGAGAAAACTGATGCCCCATTCATGCCATTCTGATAACCTAGACTGTTGCTGGGCGACCCAATTAGACTAGCTGTTCGCAAGGTTATGATACTGCGGGTGAGCTTCTGACACCATAATATATCTAAACCTTTAGCTGTAATGTGGCTAGTTTTGAGTTTGAATGCAAATGAACCGTTTTGTGTGGTTTTCTTTTCTGCTGTGGTCATGATTTGAGACAAGGCAGGGACAGCCTTTGTCAGCACTATTCAGTGAGTTTCTAATCAGAATGTATTGTGAGATATGCAAAAGGCGATGTACAGTTACATTTCCATGAAAGGATGGGCTTTCTCGCTGTTGTGTGCTGTGATCAGTTCCTCTGTCAAACAATTCAATTTAGTTTTATTTATATAGCGCCAAATCATAACAAAGTTATCTCAGGGCACTTTAACATATGGAGCAGGTCTAGACCGACTCTTTATTTTCACATTTTGGATCAGCTGGAGAGTCTGAAGGGACTTATTGAAGCAGCCTGATAATATGGAGTTGCAGTAATCCAGCCTTGAGGTAACAAATGCATGGACACATTTTCCTGCATCTTTTTGAGAAAAGATGTGTCTGATTTTTGCAATGTTACGTAGGTGACCAAAGGCAGTCTTGGAAGTTGGTTTTATATCCTTGCGCTGGAGGCCAGGGCAATGCCATGTATAGAAACTATAGCTTTAGACAATGTGTTTCGGAGGTGTTTGGGGCCAAGTACAATAACGAAGTTTAACATTCGAAAATTCCAGGTCATCCAGGTTTTTATGTCCTTGAGTCATGCTTGAAGTTTAACTAATTGATTGGTTTCATCTGGATTGATAGATAAATATAATTGGGTATCATCTGCATAACAGTTAAACTTTATGGAGCGCTTCCTAATGATATGCCCAGAGGAGGCATGTACACTGCCCGGCCAAAATAAAAAGTCACTACCTGGATTTAACTAAGCAAATAGGTAAGAAAACAACTTATCAGTGAGGCTAATCGTAAAAAAAGGCTTCAATGTGCTAGGGAGCATAAAGATTGGACTCTGGAGCAATGGAAGAAGGTCATGTGGTCTGAAAACTTCTTTTCAAGTTTTCGCAATGTTTGCTTTAATTTGGGGCTAATATCACGGAGCTAACCTCCTTTGTTTTATTATCTTCTTTTTTAAAGGGACAATAGAGTCGCGTGTCAACAGCCAGTACGCACAGTAATTCTTTTTTTTTTTCTTTTTTATTAAGATTTCCAATCCACAAACACACCTGCAGACTGTGTGTTTCCCAGGCTGATTGTGGCTTTAGTCCTCCTGACAGATGTACCATCTTCAGTTGTAACTAACCACTGAATCTGCTGCTTTCCGCCCCAGGTGCCACTCTAAACATGCGGCCAGCTCCGTTACCTATGGAGGAGATGGAGTGGAGGCAAACCCCGCCCCCCATCACCACTGCCCCCGGAACCTTCCGGCTGCGTCGAGGAAGTCGCTTCACTTGGAGAAAAGAGTGTCTGGCTGTGATGGAGAGGTGAGCAGGGTGGGGGGGGGTTGTTTCATAACTTTTCCCTTATTTCCACATGGAGTTGTGGAAACCTGTCTAAGAACACAGCTGGACAATGAGCCTGTGACTCTTGCCATACAGTCTCAATATTGGCTTGGTTGTACCACATGCATAACAATCAGCAGTAACTCCAGTTTGTTGACATTGTTGTCCTTGTGTAGTGAAATTAATTTAATCTATGTGGCTGTTCTGCTATTTATAGCTACTTCAATGACAACCAGTACCCAGATGAGGCCAAACGGGAGGAGATTGCAAACGCCTGCAATGCTGTTATTCAGAAACCAGGTAAACTACAGAGACAAGGACACGTGTGTACCGTAAGATTATTGTAATGATAACGTTTTGTTATGTGTAACGGATACTGGCTATCTTAATTACTGTATATTATACAAATATTCTGAATATTACCATGAAAATTGTCCATATCCAGACATCCTGTGTAAGGTGCCATGCCATCTTTGACATCCATATACATTTGATGTGTTGCGATTTGTTTCAGGGAAGAAGCTGTCTGATCTGGAGAGGGTTACCTCCCTGAAGGTTTACAACTGGTTCGCCAACCGTCGCAAAGAGATCAAGAGACGGGCTAACATTGGTAATGTGGCTGTGGGACGATAAATGTCCATTAAGACTTTTGATTGCACATTTAATCACATACCTTTTGTGTTAACATGACTATTGCATATTTAGTAACGGCAATTATAACAGTTTTTCTATACATTGAACGGCTCATCATTAATTCATTCCATCACTATAATTAGGTTGATGCTTGTTAATCATTCACCTGATATCTGTAATGACCTCTCGCAAAGTATCCCCTTAATTAAAAGATTCCTCTTGCTGTAGATGCCCATTAGATTTGTAAAATAGAACCGCCATTACTTTCTAGCCACTTGATTAAGCTACTGAAGGGATTCAATATCATTTGGCTAAAGTCTGTGCTAATGTGTGGTAATTTGCAACCCTCCACAGCAGTGGTGTCCAACCTTGTTTTTGTCCTTTTTCTAGCTATTTCAACAAGATGTGTAGCTATGTACATTGTTACATTACTTTTAGCTAACTTTTTCAACTGTTTATCCATTACTTAAACTTAACTATGTTAACTGTTGATTCATTACTTTTAGCTAAGTCTTTACGCTTCTATTTTCGCCTGCTAATTAGTTTTTATGCACACTCAATTGTACAACACCACCTAGTAGTAATAATAATAATGAACATATAATTTAATTTACACATTTCTTACAGTCACCAAAAACTGAACATTATAACCTTCGTAAAGGTAGAATTTATGGCAGCGCTGTTATATTCCACTGCAATAGATCGTAAAGATGTACCTAATAAAGTGGCTGCTGACTAAATTTTTAAATCCAATCTTATATTTGTTTTTTCAAACGGGTTCAGTTACTCTACAATTTCTCCATGTATTCCTCATTGCGAATCACTGCTCTCTAGTTTTGTAATGAGGGATATTATCAGTGATCCATCGTAAGTCTAATAATCCATCCTCTTTCTCCAAGAAGCCACAATCCTTGAGAGTCATGGCATAGATGTCCAGAGTCCAGGGGGACACTCCAACAGCGACGACATCGACGGGAACGACTTCTCAGAGCAGGTAGCGAGTCATTAAGGGTCCCAAAAGACACATAAAACCAGATTTATATTTTGGACAGTACAGTAAACGACTGGTCTGATTAATGACAAAGCGGTCACTCCTCCTTGGGTTTCAGCTTCATGTCTTCATTTTGTATTGTACTGTCTCTTTATATTGTTTCTTTGTTTTCACATCCATCGCTTGGCAAAAGGCACCCTCCGTATTCTGGTCATTAGTCTAATGTGACCATGCATTTTACATGTCTTTCATTCCAACATGACATCAGTTGACTTTACTAATTAGTTTCCGTATCTTTCGTTTGTAAGTTGTGTTAATAATTGAAATCAGCAGCATGTTGTTGACTTGGCTCTCTCAGACCATCACTGTGTAATTAGTTTTATTGCACACTGCCAACTTCTATAGAGCAAGTGGTAAAAAAATAAAATAATAAATGCTGTCTTACCCCTGAAGTGACCTCAAACGTCTTGGCACATATTGCCAGAAACCACATCCACCTCCTCCTCAATTTACATTCTCCTTAATGCATTTAACAGTAAGTTGGCTACAGCCACTTACGATTAGAATAATGATTTTAAAAAGAGGAGCTTGCCATGGAAAAATTACGAAACCAGTAAATTAAGGAGCGTCTGTCGGATTGCAGAGCGCAGATGGCATAAAACTAAGTTACATGTGCATTAAGAGATTTTATTGTCGAAATTTATAATAAAACAATTTGGACTGCTAGGCAATTTTATTTTTCTAACCTGATAAACTCTAACATAAGCACCACGGGAGTCCTTTTTAATTCCATCGATCACCTCATTAACTCTACTACAGACCATAGCAACCATCTTATTTTTTCTAAATGTGATGGAAGTGTGAAGCCCTGCTGGACAGCTTTAGCTTGGTTGATGCAGAACTGCGGTAATGATACTGAAATCCTCCACATGCACCCATGACCCTATCCCAACCTCCATTTTTTAAAGAGTGCCTTTAATTCTGTGTCTGAGGAGATCCTTACAAATTTAAATCAGTCGTTGCAACGAGGCGTATTCGTATTCAGGACTGCACTTGTGAAGCCTCTTTTTAAAAAACAAAACAAAAAAGTAGTCTTGATCCCTCGATACCAAACAACTACAGACTAATCTTCCATTTTTAAGTAAAATTGTAAGTAAAACAGGTCTTCACTCAATGAAACAACTTTATTAACTCAAACAATAAGTTTGAATCTGGTTTCAATCCGGTTTTCAGCCTAATCGCAGCACTGAGACTGCCCTAGTAAAAGTAGCCAATGACATCAGGGTACATCTAGATGACAATAAACCTTCAGTGTTGGCGCTACTTGATCTGAGTGCTGTTTTTGATACAGTTGTTGACACATTTTTTTTAAATAGTCAGGAAACGCATTGGACTGTCGGGTACTGTTTTCGACTGGTTTCCCTCTTATCTTTCTGGCAGAGAATTCTTTTTGCAATTTATGATAACTTCTCCAAAACGTCCAAAATAACATGTGGAGATATTAATGTCTGGATGTCACAAGCCTTTTTACAGCTCCATCAGGATAAAACTGAAATTTTAGTCATAAGTTCTAAAATTGGACTTACCCCAAACCTACAAGCAGGAAATCTTGGTGTGGTCTTTGACTCAGAGCTAAATTTTAAGGCTCATATGGGGTTTGTGACCAAATCTGCTTTTTATCACTTTAAAAATATTGCTAAAGTGCAACCATTTCTCTCTCTGAGGGACACAGAGAAATGCGTGCTTTTTTATCGAGCAGGCTGGACTACTGTAAAGCTCTCCTATCTGGTCGACCCCAAAAAAAAATCAGCCGCAGCTGATTCAGAACACATTACATCTGTTTTACAATCCTCACGTTGGCTGCCTGTCAGATTCTGTATTGATTTCTAAAATTCTTTTAATTGTTTTTAAAGCACGTCATGGTCTTGCACCGGCATATATGTCTCCCGTGCTTCCGGTGTGTGAACCAGAACGGCCCCTCAGGTCCTCCTGCACGAGTCTGCTAGCTGCTCCAAAGTGCAGAACTAAAACCTTCGGTGAGGCAGCTTTTAGCTTTTATGCTCCGAGCTGCTGGAACAGTCTGCCGGAGGATCTCAGGGCAGCTGGAAGTGTGGACATTTTTAAATGTAAACTTCAAACCTACCTCTTCAGCCTGGCTTTGGATTAAGAATGTTTTATAGATATTACCTACTTTATTTTACTCAAGTACTTTTATGTATTTATGTGGCAAAATTTTCTTCCATTTTATTTTCTTTTTTTTATGAACTAATTGATTTGTTTTTCATTTTTATTTTTATTTGCTTGTCCTTTTAATCTAGGTTTTAGTCTTGGTTTTATTTAACTCTTATTTTCCTAATGTTCCTTTATTGTTTATATTATCTCAAAATGTCTTTTATTACATTTTCATCACTTTTAATTTCTCGCGTGCATTGGTCTCAAATCTTTGAGTAGTTTTTATGATCTACACACGTTCTGTCTCATTACCTCATCATCTGTGAAGCACTTTCAACGGCACTTACCTGTATGAAAGCTGCGTTACAAATATAGCTTGATTGATTTGCAATACAATTTAAACTGCACTTCTCCTTCAGATGAACTCTGAATATACCTGTCCCCGATTACAGAACGCACATAAAGTGCTTAGGTTTATTTGAAGAAGGCACATTAATTAACAGATCGCTCTCTTCTCCCTTTTCTGTAACCAATGGAAACAAAGCTGGAGCAATGCAAAGTTCTCTGTATTTTAGTGGAAGCCTACACGTGAAGATTGCATTTCACTTTAAGCCTTTTAGCTTCACTTTTGATTGCACAACATACAAACCTGTCAAGGCCGCTGAAAGTGGAACAAACCAGTTAATGTTGACTATTCCAGCTAATAAGTAATGAGCAGAGGGTGCATTTAATGGGACGGCGCTAGCTAAGTGGCTGGTTTTTTTTATTTCCTCCAGGCATGTGACCTGCCCTATTTTGACAAGAGACCTCTCAGCCGACCTTTTGGCCTTTACCGCCTGGAGCCCACCTCGCCAACACAGGTACATCTCCACACAGAAACACGGCAATGTCTTGACCACAACGCAGCATATACATTTTCAGGGAAATGGGATCTGGTTCTCTTTAACCCGGTGCATATTTTCTCAGTTTTTGCCATCATGCCAAGCTATTCTGATCAGCATTTCATGAATTATGTTGCTGCATATCTTCATATGTGCTCTCGAGTACAGTCCAAATAGAGGCCAAGGGAAGCTCACTGTCAAATCGGACAGCGGTAAAAAGAGGTCCCTTCAGCTCAATTATACTCTGTTTGCATGTCTTTTTAAATAGCTGTCAGCAGACAGCACTCAGACAGCATGTCACTTAGAAGTTGGTTTGATGCGTGATGTCATTGCGCACCCATTTTCCGGCCCCTTTGCCCTCAGCTTGAAAAATGTCTTGATGTGTTTTAACATCCAAAATAATCAGCAGCACTTGGTGGAATCATAGTATTTTATCCTGCTTTTTACGGCGTGTGCTGCTTAGAATAACATACTATCCAACAATATCCGTTTCTGGCCATGAGGAATAATTTAAAAGCTGGATTTGCAGTGAGACCCTGGAGCCTTCCAGGTTTTCCTTTACTCTCTTGAGAGATTCTTTAGTTGTTTTTGTTGCAAGCTTTAATGACAGCTGTACCTGGCTTGTGTTTTCAGTTTTCACTACTTCCTACAGCCTCATACACACCACTGGAGCACATGGCTAAATCCAAAGCTTCACAGGCCTGGTTGCGTTTGCCAAGCTATGATTGGACAATTGCTGTTTGGGGCAGGTGTTTTATCAGTCAGCTGTTCAGGATGATGGCAAAACCTAAACAGGACAATAAATTGTGGGTGGAAAACAAGCCCTAGCTATAAAAGTAGGAGTCCCATTTCTTTTCTCCTTACACATTCTGAAGCCTTTGTCCTTGGTCCCTCTCCCCCCCACACAGGATGACAGCGCAGCGCACAGCGAACACCAGGACCCCATCTCTCTGGCTGTGGAGATGGCTGCCGTCAACCACACCATCCTGGCCCTGTCCAGAACCGGAGGGGTCCCCAACGACATCAAGACGGAGTCCCTGGAGGACGAATGAACTGCACATGAACCGCAATGGAGGAAGCGGACGAGCGAAATGAGTCGCGAGGGGAAAGGGAAGGAGGAGTAGAAAAGGTGGGAAATGGGGCTTAAAAAAAGAGACCAAAATGCTACTTAGTAAACCTTCTGAATCTGTCCCTCAGCCAGCCCCCTGCCAGCGTATCCTTCTATCTTGACTTCCCTTCTCCCACAAACTCCATGTAAACAGTAATTACCCCCCCACCCTACCCAATATATTGACACAGCTGGCGAAAATGGGTCACTGAACGTCTTCTAATCTCTGAAAATATTCCACGGAAAGAAGAAAAGGGGCAATCCGGGCCTTTAAACCCCCAAAACGGTGGTGCTCGTGTCTCCCAGGAACTTCCCTCTTATCCCTGAATACACTCTCTCCTCACAGGATACCTCTTCTCTTTCCTCTCCTCTTCCTTATTCCCCCTCTCCAGCCTGGTTGTCTGAGCCGATTCCTCAGTCTGTCTCACCTCAGCGTCAACCTCAGAAAAATAATGTGTACTGTGTATATATATATATATATATATATATATATATATAGTTCTTATGGTTCTCAGTCGCACTCACCTCATGGTGTGCTACCTACCTACATACTCCTCAAACGTCACCCTCTTCATTGTGCTATTCATCAGAAGAGCAGCCTCCAGCCGTTGTCTGGGGAAAGATGGATGGTGAGCGTTTCCTCCTCTCCCTCTCTGGCACCGAGGCGGTCAGAAAGGATAATATCGGCAGACTGTCCAGAACTCTCTTCTACCCTCTACAGTTGTCATTCCTCAGTGGAATAGTTTTTTTTTTATTTCCTTCAGTAGATCTGCTTATGAATGAAAACCTCAAAGAATTCAGCTTAAAAAGAAATAGCCTTAATATCATACAGACGACGACACCTTTACTTTCTGCAGTATACAGCAGGTTTTCCTTGACAACAAGGAACAATGACAAGAAATGTTTTAATATGCATAATAAATGTCAGCATTCATATTTAATTTTGGCGTTTTTAAACTGGGTCCTATTTTATTTGATTTGTTTGTACACATTTTGGGGTCTAAATCACTAACAGGTACAAAAGGTTCACAAATTGGTCCAGTAGATTGCCTCGTACGTCTGCAACGTAATCCTTGTGGGCAACTGCGCCACAGAAAAAGGATCTTACTCTTTAACAGCCCGTCAGATACTTGGAGTAACAGTCTGTCTGTGGCAAAAACAAGCACTTTTAGTGGACGGACTTTGACGGGCGCAGCCAGTTTCGCAGCTGCCGGCTTGAGATCGATCTATTGGATCAATTCCAACCACAGACATATTTTTAGACCCAAAATACGTAAAAAAAAATAGGGCCCATGTTAAAAACAAAAACTGTTATTACTCTTTAAGGTTTGTATCCAACAGAAGCAACGGTTTTAGTTCTTTGACCTGCATTTTCCTGTTTTTAGCCAAAATGGTGACTGGATATACATTAATTTTGCCTTGGCATTTAGCTTCCCAGTGACACTATTAAGTACTCGAGGCTATGAGAATCAATTTAGGGTCAATGTGATAATCACACAAACTTAAGCTATCTAAGAAGGGGAATTGTGCTTTGTTTTAAATGTTGTCCATGCCAAAGGAAAAGATGCTATGAGCAAAAAGCTAAGAAAATGGTGTTCACCCAAAGCCATTTGTGCTAACTCCTTTGGCTCAGTGAGGCATCTTGAGCCGGCGGGGTGTCGTATGTGGACACGACAGCAGGCCCGTGTCGGTAAAGAAATGTATTAGCAGCCAGATATATAATGATAAAATACCCCTAAGCTATTTACTACTTGTTCTGTGACGCTGCCTCTTTATAATAACCTACAGAATGTGCTTTCAGAAGATTTTTTTTTTTCATGTCGTGGTATCAAATTAGACTAAATCCACACTGGAAAAGGTCTGGAATAACAGAGGAACCTCTGAGGTGATTGTTGTTTTTATTTCATCTATATAGCCTCAAAGGTAAAAGCACCACTTAAAAGTGAATTAAAGACATTTAAAGTGGTGATATTGGAAATGATTTTCCACTTTTTTTTTTTTGGCCCCGTTTGGAACCTTTCCAAAAAAACCATCTCTGACTGAAGATCTTCATAATAAGCAGAGACAAAGTGCTGTGATCCTTATAGGTACAGGTCCTGTTTCTGGGGGCTCAATAATTATCAAGTATTAGTGCTTTTTCAGTCAATTTGGCCATAAAGTGAGAAAGTTGGAACTTTTTGGGAAATAGGTTTATTCACTTTATTTGCCAAGAGTTGATACCCGCCATATCTCTGTATGCTTTACATGACGCTAGAGTCAGGAGACGGTTAGCGTGAAGACGGAAAGCAGAGGGGACGCAGCGAGCCTGGCTCTGTCCAGAGGTAAATGGAAATGTTCAGTCAATGTAGCTCACTAATCAACCTGTTATATTTTAGTTCTATTAAAGGTGCAGTTTGTAAGATTGAGAAGAGAGTGGACTCTATTCAGAATTTGACACAGTTCAACTTCCAGGTCACGGTTTGCATTGAGCGATGCATCAAACAAGTGGCAGTAAATCTTACTCGGCCTTAAAAGCCACACCAGTTGTGGTTTTTACGGATGGCTTTTTGCTGACACAATTTCTGGCCGTGCGCAGTGACTTGATGTGCCCTTGTACTTTGACACAAAATATAAAGTGTTAATTAGTGAGCTTTCGAGGAGCTTCTTATTTAGCATACAGGCATGAGAGTGGCATCGACTTTCTAATCGAACTCTTGGCAAGAAAGCAAATAAGCACATTTCCCAGAATGTCACACTATTGCTTTAAAGGAGCCTCTGCCTTAGCGATGGTTTTGGAGAACTGGGGAAATATTCTACAAAGCAGGATTAAACAATGCAGTTAGACAGGAACTCAGAGACAGAAGTGTCAGGTGATCACTCATATTTTAAATATTCAGAAATGAACATTGGTGATGTATCAAATAATCTGGTATCTGGATCCTGCTTGTGGATTAGCTCCCAGCCCTGGGCTCTAGTCTAGTAAAGCTGTTTAAATCTATTGCTTCTGTGCGCACGACGCTGTGAATACAGCGCCTCAGTACTGGGACCTGTGTTTCAAAAAGAAACGGTTGAAAGATTAAAAACTATGTATTTATACTCATTTTTTATGGTAATGTACAAAAAAGAATGACATGTTTTGAAATGAAACATGCTTTTATTGTTAAATTAATCATGCTTTTTAATTGCTCCTGACTTCTTTTTATGTTATTTTTCTTTTGCGTCATCCCTTATTTGACTGATCAACAGTCTCCCCCTGTTTGTGTCTGAGGTAGGCGGCTATTTTGTGAAAGATGAATGATGATGCACCTTATTTGAAATAACGGTGGCTGTTGACTAAGCTGAAATGAGAACCTTCCTCCCCTCAGCCTTTTGTTTGAAATGGCAAATGTCCAATATAATATTATAGGGCTGGTGTAAAAAAAAAACAAAAAACACTGAGTTCCGTCACCATAGTATTGAACTTATTAGAAACACAATAAAATTGTGTTTGGCTGATGCGTTTTGGTGAAATGTGTTCCATATCTGCAACTGTAAAAGAACTTCAATACTTTGGAAATGAAGTGAAAAATCCCTTTTAAGACCTCATATTCAAAGCAATCTTAAAAGGAGCAGATACTAATTTTTAGAATTGACTCGCCAAGCGCAGAGTGTATGTCGATCATTTGAAATTAACAGGCAAACACTTTCTTCTAGTCAAAGGATTTGTTTTTCTATGGCGTTCGATGTGACGCTGTCTCCCCGCACAAAGAATATTGTATTTTAGAAATAAATCATGCGCGGAAGGAAGAGTGCGTTTTCGAGATCCTCTCACTGTAAGACACTTTTAAACAAATTGCCTTAGTGTTGGAGAGATGCCACGGCCCAATTAGCAAGTACAAGTTTTAAACCTGCAGTATTTTATGTGAGCGTTCAAGCTCGACAGACATGTTTATGGGATGGAAGAAAGAACCCTCAGGTGCTCAACAAGTAATTCTGTGCTTTTCCAAATGAAAACCGGAAACCGATCAATCTGAGTAACAGACCTGAAGCAGGCTTTCCCCACCCAATGTTGTGTGTACTCCAGTGGTAGTGCTTACTCTGAAGGGGCGTCCTCTTGTGGTGCGTCAGGGTCAACATATCTACATGTCTTTCTGTGTCCCCAGTGAAAACACCATCCACTTCATCCCAATATAACTCAGAAAAAGAGGACAGACTGCTGTTGTATCAATCTCAAATCTAGTTATGTTCAAAATTACTGTATTGCCCATTTCAGAATTTAGTGCCTTTTTTGGACAGTAGACTGTTCTGTAATTAAGATGTAGTATATATACATTTTTTGTACAGTTTCTTTGTTCATTTTTTTAACTTGTGTTTATTTTAGTATGATATATATATATATAATGTACAAGAGAATAAAGCTATATCAATGAGACTTTTTGGGGGTTTTACTGTCTTGTAGGTTGCAAATATCTTTACACAGGTTCATCACATTGGTTGAATGAAAATGTAACAATAAAAAAAGTTGATTTTCTTTTAATCTTTAAATAAATACATTCAGGCAGTCAAAATGATCAACTCGAATGCACAAGTATAAAATCTTATTTACCAGGAAAGAAATTAATACTAAATGCATTATAACCAAAATCCCTCGATTATCCTCACATACACGTCGACAGGTTCCCACACACACACAATTCAAAAACTACCACATCTTTTTTTTTTTTAAATGAAGTCACTTCCAATCAGATAAAGCTGATTTTAAAAAAAGTAAAATAAAATCAGTAGTTAAAATGAGTTTGTTTTCCTAAAAGAGTAGAAATACACATTCAAGAGCTTCATTAAGCTCCGGTTAGAGTCGTCAAACCTACCAGCAGCACAGAATTTGATGGTATACCACTATGGCACATTTGCCGAGTAGTAGTAATATTTCAAGGCACAAGAATAAAATGACAATACAAATAGGTATAAAGCAATTTACAACACATGCAGCTGCATAATGTGTTTTGAACAGTAGAAATAGGAGCACATGAAGGTGTTTAACCTTTTTCACGCATGATGCAGAGTAACCCAATGATTTTACATACTCTTAACATTTAACCCCATATGCAAGTAAAGTTTTGCCCGGCAAGTGAGATAACATATTGAGAAGAAAAATGTGCTGATTTTGAGACAGTCCTGATTGTAATCTAATGTCACTGGAATAAATCCATTCCAAAATGACATAAATCATTTACAATGAAATAAATTACAGAGAAATGGTTGTTACTTGCATCAACATACCTAAAAACATTCACGTTTTCTGATGAAGCATTCGGTATTTTAGAACCGAGGATGTATGATGAACATCTGATGGCTGAGACAGTTCTCTCTCTCTCTCTCTCTCAACAGAGGAGCTTGGAGTGACTCACCTTGTCCCGGGAATCTGCCCAGGTAAAACACTCTTTTGACACCCTTTCTGAAAGCTTAACCTATCAGCCAGCTGCTGCATGCGAGTAATTGTTGGGTGTCCAGCAATTAGCCGTTTGGCAGACCGCGAGTCTCTCACGTGTTCCACGACTTGCGGTTCTCTCCTCTGCTGCGGCCGGTTGATGCTCCACCACCTTCTCCTTTAGCCAGAGCGGTAAGGGCGGCCAGGTTCGGGCTGGATCCAGACAGGTTGGCACTACGACGCTGCTGCTGCTGGCGGCGGCGCTTTGCACCACCCCGGCTCACCCTGTGTGGCCTTACCAGCACACCGTATCCAGGGTTACAGTGAAAGTAGTGCTTGCCACCTACTGAACCGTCATTCTTTCCTGGATAAGACAGAACGGTTTATTTGAGATTTCGAGTGGCGATAGTTCCAAGTGTAATGTACGTGAAGAATGCAATAAGGTCAACTAAAATGCATCAAATAGCAACATGATTGGGTGGTGTTCTACTCACCTGCTGGTACTTCCAGTTCCACTCCCACCCAGGTACCTTCTGCAAAATCTGTGGGTCCAACATAACGGACGGTGCCGCTCTTATTGCTTCCCACAGTCACAAACTCCCCTTCTTTCAACCAGTCAGGAAGAACTGTAGCAGCAGCTGTATCTCCTTCCTCGGAGTCGGAAATAATTTCCAGGCTTTCCATCGGCACAGAGAGGTTAAATCCTGCCCCAAGGCTGCTGGCCTGGTCCACCTGCCCGGGCTTATCCTCCTCCTCCTCCTCCTCCTCGCCCATAATACGCTGAAAGGACTTGAGGTCTGAAGACTTCACTTTCTGGATCTTGAAGGGGTTTGCTACTGAGGTGTCTGGTTTGGAAAAATGAACACTGGACAGAGATGGAGCTGGAGCTGTGGTGGTTTTTGTAGATGCGGGTGCTTCCTTTTGGACTTCATCTGTGGTTGAGGATAAAGTTGGGGTGGAGGTGGCATTTGGGTTCGAGTCCTCAGCAGTGGCTTGTTCATTGGATGAAGCTAGAAGAACAAGATCTCCAGATGGGGCAGGAGCTGGAACCAAGACTTCAGACACAACTGATTTTAGGTCTGGAGCTAGATCTTGAGCACTGTTGAAGGTTGTCTGGTCTTGTTTTGGCTGCTGTGGCACAAATGTTTCAGACTGACTTTGACCTTCTTGTGGAGGCGATTGTGTTTCGTAGTGGAGTGTCAGTTCGGCTTCTGTCTTGCCTGTGCCAGTTAGCTCGAGTTCTTCTGTCAGAGGGGTTTCTGGCTTTGAGTGGTCCGTTTCTAAAAAGTCTGTCTGTTTGGTTTCATTCTTTTGTACCAACAATGAATATTTAAGTGGCTCTGAATTGTCTAATTGTCCAGATCCAATATGGCCAATTGCTGAGTCTTGCTTTTGTTTGGTCTGGCATGGTAAGTCTGATTCAGACACTGAATCCGGCTCTCCTTGCTCCTTCAACTGGACTGACGGAGACTCAATTGGTTCTCGTCGACTCAGGTTGGAATCCGATGGCATATTTTCAAGTTTGGATGGTGGCGAGTCAGTCCTCTCTTCAGCTGCATTATCGTCCAGAACCAGCAATGGCTCCTGAGGCTCCGATTGCTCCATAAGAAAAGAGTCAAGATAATTGTCAGATTGTGTCACTTGATCGTCCTCTTCCTCTTCATCTGGCACCGCGTCAAAGCTGTCGGGTCTGCTGCCAAATGACGGAGGCAGGTCCCAGCTCAGTGTGTAGACTTCTGACAGAGTAGCTGTAGATATGCTGGTCGAAATGTATCCACTGGATGCTTCGCTCACCGGGCTGGGGGTGGAGTCTTCGGTCTCTGGGATGATTGGCGGTGGGAGGGGCACGGATCGGGGGCTCTCTGTTTGGAGGTCGGGAGGACCGATTTCCTCACTGTTCACCTAAGAAGGAAACCATGGCAACGAAGGTATTTGTGACTCAAAATGCAGCAAAAGGTTAAATCCCTGTGTGAAATGTCAGTTTCCAAAGTCAAGTTTTAATTCTAACAGTTACCTTGCATTAAAATCACACTTATCTTATATTATACAAGTCAGACTCTTGTCTGCGAGACCAAAACCACTGATAAACTTTCTAGTCTGTAAGAATTACATTACTGTACAATCAGTTTGAATTACTGATTAGAATGTACCTAACCCTGCACAACATTGACCTCCCCTGTACTATACACCGATCAGCCATAAAATTATGGCCACTGACAGGTGACATGAATAACATTGATTATCTGGTTACCATGGCACCCGTCAGTGTGGGGGGGGTATATTAGGCAGCAAGTTAACATTTTGTCCTCCAAGTTGATGTGTTGAAGCAGGAAAATGTTTTGGTCTCAACCAACAAATATCTGGCTCTCTAGCTGCTCAATGCTCCACTATGTTCACAAGCTAGTTGCGAACTTTGTCTGTCTTGTCTTTTCACTGAAAAACGCTGTTGCTGCTGCTGAAAACAACGTTAGCGAGAGCCGTGGGATTGAATCACAACAGTAAAGTTGTGGGACTTAAATCCAAAATAATGTGCTGCAAGATGCAAAAACCTGAGAACAGCTGAGAGTTTGGTGATAATTCTTTGTGGGGCCATCGTTACAAGGGAACTCTGTCACATAATATGTAGCTTTTTGATCTATAGGTAGCATAAAATATTGATTAGAGCAGCTTTAAAGAACCCGACCTTAGAAGACAGCATAATCCTACACATAACTGTGTCTAATTAAAGCAACTTGTTGTTACCCTCGTTCGTAACCAACTGTTTCCACCAGTTATTGCATCACAAAACAGGAAACAAGAAAGAAAAATGTCACACACAGAAACAACAAATTACTGACCTAATCTCAGTGGTGGTGACCCCCCCCCCACCCCGTATACCATAAGTCTGATAAACTGCCAGGATAGTGTGATTTTTGCACCATCCATCCTTGGAACAGATAGCCAAAGAGTAATATTTTTGAGTGAGTGTGGAAGTTTCCAAAGTAAGGCTATAATTTGTTTAGGATTCAATACTTCCTGCCAGTAAAAAGTCAATTTTCAAGATGACAAATGCACGACATGGCCAAACCCAGCAAGTCAGATAATGGAAAACACACCACATTTCAAAAACAGCGTACGTCCCTGCATTCCAACTACATATAGATAGATACCTATAACACCATCTGTGGTTGGAGAACTTACTGGCTGCTGATGCTTGCTCATGCCCTCCTCAACACTGGCTGACTGCACCATGATGCGAGGCAAACTCTGCGACAGGACGGGAATTTAAGAAGATGTTCAGTTAATGACATTTTTAATAAAACAAAAATCTGTAAATTGGCACTGCACAGTTGTCGAGCTGATTTCAAGACGTAATCATGAGCAAGCCTGTGTCTTTTCAGTGCGGTTCAACCTGTAGATTAGATATTCATATACGCCTGAAGATTTGCAAACCTGTTCATTATACAGTGTGCATGAGGCGATGATTAGCTGTTGTGAGGGAATTAAAAAGCTCGGGCTTCAGCACGACAGTAAGCCAGAAAACAGCCTGTGGGGAAAACGTTAATCTACGATTCTACTGTAGTCTGAACATCAAACTGTACTGCTTTCTCTGGCAGCCTCACAGAACACTAAACTAGGATAACTAACTAGGCCAGTTGGCCATCTGTTACAATACATTAGGACACACTGCACAGACTTGTGATATATGGGCGTATTATCAGTTTAGTACATCAATATATTAGAAAGGACAAAAATAATCAATTTATTGCAGTGATCAGCAGTCAAGATGTTGATATGAGATGCAAAAAGTATATTGTTCATCAGATCACTCAGACAGATAATCATGATAAACTGGTAAAACAATCAGGATAATTGCACCATAATTATAATTGCACCCATAATTATTTATCCCTATTCAATATTCTAGTTACCTCTTTAACACTATGATCAGTCAGCTGATTAAATATTGTGTGCGATTTCCTTCTTAACATTTAGTTTTTATAGAGGGTAATAGAAAAATTAATCAGGATGATTGTTTGACACTCGTGCATCCCTGACATCCCAGTCGGGAGTGAATTAACACTTCCTTCTTCAAAAACACTGCTGATCAAAATGAAGTGGTTTGGATTTGGATTTGTGGACTTTTCGTCTGAGCAGAACGACAACCTACGTTGGCAGTATGTCTACCGTCAGAGAGCAGGTCAAACACATCTATCCTATCCCTCTCTGGCTCAGGACAGTAAACCTGCAAGTCAACACAACACGTCAGGTGCACGACAATGGCTGCCTGTTCTGTTTTTTAAAAAGCCTAAATAGGATCAAGAAATATCGCCAGTACACTAAAACATGATCTATCAGTCAGATCCATTTCAAGTCTTTTGGGGCATGTCCAAGTCAAGGTTCAAGTCTTGTCAAAGCCAGTCTAAAGTCACTGAAGTCACATTTCAAATCATCATAGGCACATTGCTGGTCAAGATGTGAGTATGTGAGTGTCTCAGGTACCTGAATACTGAGCATTAAATGACGGTGATGTCTGAACGTTTCCTTTCAAATTTGTGTAATATTTGGTCCAGTTAACTCCTAAACCCTAAAAACTATAGCGCCTAGCTGTTTTAGCAAATTACCCAGCTTTTAAAAACACTAAGACGGCGGTCGAATCGTGTTAATTGCCTAGGAAAGTTCCTAACCGAGTGAAATGACCCAGAAGTATCTCAGTGGCAGCCATGCAACGAAATGGTTCAATTCTCCACATGCTAAGGAAAAGTGCTTCAATGCTTCCTTTCTTATCTCCTTTAGCATAGGGACCATCCAAAAGGAAAGAGACAATACGTGACAATTCCTTAGGACATTTACCTACGCCGTCGCGTAATTACGTAACCTAGCGTAAGTGCAGTCGGTTTCTCTTAGCAGTGCAGTTGCAGAGTTCTGCTTCACATCTTTCCTTGACCTCAGGACATTTTCCTTCGAGGTCGAGGAAAGGTGTTTTGGAAAACGCACACGCTGCGATCGAACAGTCAAAGAAAATTACCTCTTGCGTGTCTACGGCCATGCTTGCAGCTCTGTGAGGCTATAATAGCTAAAGGCTAACATCGTGCTAACCTGTTCTCAAAAACGATGCCAACATGCAGATTTTTACAATGTTCACTACAGGCTAATACATGGCTTTTGTCTTTTCATATTTTGACAAAAAGAAAAACAAAGTACCAGGCTTTTACTTTAATAGTGTGTTATACATAACTGACACCAAATACTTTTCAATGTTTTGTCAAGTCTCTCAGCAGTCAGGTCCAAGTCAAGTTTCAAGTCCTCATTTTGGAGACTGAGATCTTGAGTCCAAAGCGACACCTGTGCTGTAGATAAGATTCTTAGTGGCAACGGTCCGGCTCTGTAGATGTAGTATTTAAATGTATTTATTTATTTTTAAACATGGCAGACTTAATACATTCTCAGACATTTAAGCTGCAGTTCCTTCATGTCACCGGAAACTTAGAACTTTGTAAATGGGATTTGTTACGTGAAAGAATTCTGTACTGATGTTGAGATCAGGGCAACAATGACTCACTCGTCCAATTTATGTCAACAGCCTGCTAATATTTGCAATATTCAAGGCTTTTGTTTTTGTGTTGACCTTTCTAAACATCTGTGGCAGGCAGGGAGGAGTGCACCGCTAATTAGGGCCATGGCCTCAAACAATACACGAACGAGGCCCGACAGGTTTCCATTCCAACCAAACGCCGCGGCACATGATTTCCCTGATTAGTTTCCCCCCGCGACTCAAGGTGCTAATCAGTCAAATCAGATGCTGTAGTGTTTGGCTGCAATGAAAAACTGCAGACTCCCGGGTCTCGATGGCACATGATTGGAGATCAGTGGATGAGGAGGTGGTGAAGGAGCGGGGGCGACGCGTCACGGCGACAAGGTTCACCTGCTCCTAATTAACCCTCCTCTAGACGCAGTGTGCTCCTGTCTCAGTAGGGGCTGTTTGTGGAGTCTCAAACATTATACAGCACGTCAATCACTTGGGAGACACCGGCTAAGTTTGTACTGATAGTTTTAGTATAAACCCAGGCACTCGAGCAACCTGGTTTTGATTCAACGGACATAATGTCATGACTCTGAATAACAATCATGTTTATACTTAACACAAAGTCTGGAATACTCCACTTTTGAGTTGTTTACTGGAACATTTAAACCAGCCAGGCAGTGACAAAACACAATAATGAGTGGCATTCATTCATGCCGTTAGTAAGAATGCTGTTGATAACAAGTTCTTTTTATTAGAAGTGTTTTCATATGAATATTTGATTAATTTCTAGTGATTTATCCACTGCAGCATGGAGAATCAGTTGCAGGGGTTGGTTGATGTTGACCACCCAGAGCCTGGTTCTGGTTCTGCTCGAGGTTTCTGCCTGTTAAAAGGGAGTTTTTCCTTGCCGCTGTAGCCGAGTGCTGCTCATGGGAATTGTTGGGTCTCAGTAAATAAAGAGTCGGTCTATATGAAAAGTACCCTGAGATAACTTTGTTATGATTTAGTGCTATATAAATAAAACAAAATTGAATTTAATGTTCACAGCTTAACCAAATGAGGCCTTAAAGGGGTTCTCCTGCAGTTTAGTATGGTACTCCCATAAAGTTGGGGGATGCAGGAGACAGATAAAAAGAAAAAGGTTAACATTCATGTTCCTACATTTCAAATAATGCAACCAGTCTTTTGTTATGCCCCAGTTTCCAACTTGTAAATCTTGTTTAAGGTAGTTCAGCATCTTCAAGGTGGTGCTACAGCACATTGTCATTGCTTAGTACCGTACGGTGCTCACTTGACCAAGCCTGTACTCATACAACCATGTTGAGTTGTCCACTGACACAAGCCATCTCTTCATATTTATGGATAACTCTAGCTGAAAGTCAACATGGCATTGCGTAAATACCGTATTTTTAAAAAACGGTTTGAAAAAGATGATGATGATAATGTATTTTTGGCGTCGACTGGTCAATGGATTGTATATAATGAAACCAGAAACCACCTCAGACACCATCCCGATGAAGTCAAGATGAATGAAAACATTTAGTGAATATAGCAGAGGTGTTCTGAGAAGAGTTCTGCCTCAAAACGTTAAAAACATGATGAGCTCTACACAAAAGCACTCTTAATTCCTCGTGTACGATGAGGTTTATTACCTCTTTCTTTGTAAACGTCTGAAAACCACTCTTGTGTGTGTGTGTGTATTTTTATATAAAAATACAAATACACACACAGACATACATACTTTATTTATTATTTGTGTTGCCATCTACATAAAGCTCTGTTTCCATGGCAACAGAAGAAATCAGACTGGCTGCTGATGAGTAGAGGGGATATTTAGATTCAAGCTGCAGTGATGCATATAAATTTTAAATCCCTGATAAGACAGCGAGCAGAATACAAGCTTAAATCCAGAGCACTGTGAGCTGACTGAATGAGTGTACCTGCTGATGGACAGCTGTCTGGTCTCGACTATCTTCCTTGCCACCAGGAAGCAACGACTTCAGCAGCTTGGGTACAGCCTTCACTGGAGGGAGATAAGACGCAGCGAAGCCTGAATGCACTGACGGAGAGGACGGGGAAAAAGAAGAGCAGGAGGTTTCGGGAGCAGAGGTGAAGAAAACAAGGCCAGGAGGAAGAAGGAAAGCAGGAAGAGATTACGTTTTCGAGGCAGGGAGCAGGGGAAATTGAGAGATGTGTTGGCAAAGAGGAAAACGTGCCAAATTAAGACTCAGAGCAAAAGGACAGATACAGTTGTCTGCCGTCTGAAGCAAAAACAGAGCTGATGATATCGATTGGCAGCTGTTGCTAAGAGGGTAGTGCGGTTGTCCTTTAACCCCAGGGTTGGTGGTCCGATCCCACATCCCTGTTGAAGTGTCCCTGGGACACTGAACCCCAAGTTGCCCCCGGTGGAGGCCAGCATGGCAACTGTGTCCCCATCGGTATGTGAATGTGTATGTGAATGGGTGAATTAGACTACTGTTAAAAGCTTAGATTACCGTTACAGCGCTTTGTGAACATTTCAATGGTTGAAGTAAGAGTCCATTTACCATATCAAAAGGCAGCAAATACGAAAAGATAATTCAAAGCTGGAGAAAGAGGCCGTTTGAAGATGAAGGTTTTGTCAGTCTTACCTGTCCCTGGGTTCAGGCTCTGGGATATGGAGCTGGGCGGTGTGCGTCTAGACGAAGGAGGAGCCACAGAAAGGTCCTGGTGGCTCTCCCAGCCCTGCTTTGGAGGAGCATTGCAATAATCAGTAACGTTTAGCACCCTCTATTGGTGACCAAAAAGAACTGCAACACTGCAGCACTTAATGTCAACCATTTAACCCTTTTGGTTTTTCACCATTTATACATTACCTTTAGCTATGCCAACCATTTATGCACTGCCCCTTGGGTAATTCAACATTTGTCCAACACATTACCTCTAGCTAACTGTTTAGACTTTCATACATGCTTGCTAGATGCTAACTGACTTTCACGCTCTATCAATTGCAACATGTAGTATTCAGGTGTTTTGGCTGACTCAAGATATGGACTTTTTTTTTTCTTAAATCAAAATCATAATTTCTGTTTTTGTTTTGCAAATGAGTGGCGCTTTAACCTTTCCACGTACCCCCTGGCAGCTGCAGAGGTACCCCCCCCAGCGTACAGGTACCCTTGGTTGGGAATCACTGCGCTACAGTAGTTTCAGTTGTCATGTAACAGCTTTTGGATTTGATGCAAGTGCATCTATGGTAAATACGGATTTTTATTTTTTGAGATTGATTTTGTGCTTCATATGAGTGAAATAATGCAAAATAGAAATTACACGTGATTTTACATATTCCGAGACAGTGACCTCAAACACTTTCTTACGATTGCCTTCGAGTGTCTGGCTGCTAAATATCAAGTTCTGGACGGGTAACACTCTACAATATTTCCCAATAAAAAAAATTAAAGGGTAAAAGGAAAGTCAGAGAATATAAAAATAACTTGTGTAGCATGTTTCTTCTTTCACATCTTTTTAATCATCTCATGACCCCTCAGGTTTATATTTGGACTCTTTGGAGGGGTCTCGTCCATAGATTGGGAACCACAGGACGTGACAGAATTACAATGAGTATTTAGACTTTGTTGGAATTCTCATTTTTGGATGTTGGGTTTTGAAGCGTCACAATTCACCTCAACAAAGCCAGTCCTGCTGTGGAATCAGCAGGAAAAAAAAAAGAAGAAAACCTATATAAATACTGGACATAATGAATGCACCAGACTTTAGTCTATATCATGGAGACAATCTTCCGAATGAGAAATAGTCTTACAGTTCTTCATATGGGTATTCTGTTTGTTGTTTTCTAAGACATGAGAAATACAGGGGTTGTACAGCTTTTTAAAAGTACAATTCAACCAAAACCTTCCAGACTTGTTACTATAAATATGGATAGTAACATTTCAAATATTGAAAGATTTTTGGTTTACATGATTGTATCAATGATCGACCAGATTGTTGAAAATCCAGAATTCTTCAAGGTGTATATTCGAATTCAAGCATATTCCTGAGCTTGAAAACATAATGGTTAAAATTTAGTATTTTCCAAACTTTCAGGACTTTGTACTGTGTGTAAAAAAAAACAAACCATGGATGTCAATGACATGATTAGTGGAAATGATTTATGCGTCTCACCTTGAAGTCATTGAGCTTGTGAGTGGAGGAGTAGAGCTCCAGACTGCTGGCTGACAGCTGGTTAAAGGGTTAGAGCCAGGGTGTTAGTGAGACAGGTTAACAGCAGGAGAGAAGCAACTGTATGAAGAAACAAAACAATGGAGAGAATCTGAGAGCCCCAGAATACGAACAAGCCAAAAGTATTTGACTCTGTCTCATGGTTAGCAGTAGTATAACAGATCAGAGCGAAGTTCATGGAAGTGATGTGAGGAAGAGTTTTGCCTTTGTGACTCAGCCAACAGTCCCATGATACAAAGAGATCTCAGAGAGGAGAGTCAAACACACTCAAGATGGAGAGTTTACACTTTTTTCGACTCCTTTGCCACAGTTTAAAAGGTTTGTATTAACACTACCGTGACCCCAGTGGGACTTCTGTCTGTCCACAGCATAGAGCTAATATTCTAACCTGATTTGTTTAGAACCACTTCATGTTATAAAAAAAAAAAAACCTGAACTATCCCTTTATTGTTTGGGTCAAAAGACAAGAAAATAATTAAATCACATTTCAGCGCTCTTACCCAGTTTATGTTTGGAGAGCTCAGGCAGCGTCTGGGAGCCTTCCCTCTGACTGCCAGCTGTTCCCTCACAGCCACCTCCTACACACACACACACACACACTCTTTGGATGCTTTGTATTATGTGGATTAATTAGCTCTGTTTGTTTACTTATGCTTTGGAGAAATGTCAATCAGACATTTAGGTCTTCTGAGTTGACTAAATGATGAATAGCAAATGACTTAATATGCTTTTAATGTGTGGAGATTCATATCAAATCTACACAGATGGGAGTCACATCTCCGCTGCTGACCTGTCTGAGTCTGTCCAGAGTGAGGATGTTCTCCACAGCCAGGACGCTGCGGAGGTATTTCTCTATGGCCGCCTCACTGTCAGCTGACTGGTCGTCCTGAGTGCTGGCAGCCAGCCTAGCCAACATCTCCCTGTCCTCTGGACCATGGATGTCCTGTGGGAGCAGGGAGACAGAATTTAAGGGGCATTACTACTTAATGTGCTGATGTTATTTTACTTTCTTCCCTAACAAATAACCTTGCGGCCCAGCATTTACCCCTGGGATGTTAGAAACGATTTCAAAGGTGACTCCACAGCCAGGTATGGTGCTGCGCTGAGACATCCTCTTCAGCAGGCTCTGAGCAAAACCCTGCCACACAAACGCACAGCCACATTTTCTCCTGTTACATAATCTCTTTGATTGGACAAGCAAGCATGTCATTGTGTCAGCGTGCTCCCGGCCAGCACGCCTCAGGGGGCCGCCCACCTGTCTCCCGCTGACGTTGACACAGATGCGCTTTCTGAGTACCAGCTGCATGTGGGCCGGGTGGCTCAGCTGAACCACTGTGCTGACCGTCAGGTAGACCCTCTGGTCGGCCGGCGTCACGCGACTCAGCTGGGGGCACTCGTGGACCGTCGAGTCCCAGGAAGCCTCCACCTTCACCTGGACCACAGTAAAAAGCATGGCAAATTAATGTCTAAAAGATTCCCTCCATCCGCTATCCAGGTGGTACATTTCAACTCACAAATCCGCACTCACACACTGAATATCAATCATCACCTTACCGCTGGGTCGTAGTGCTTAACAATATGAAGGTCAAAGAAGTCGTCCTCCTCCTCCCCGCTGAGTAACGCATCCAGTCCCCCAGCCAATGGGGCGGAGAGACTGGACTGGAAATCATCAGCTGGAGGGGCAAAAGAAAAACGAGTTCAATCGCTTTTGAGACAGCAGAGGATTTAGCCAAATTCAGGGCACAAAAGACGACATACCACTGAGATCCAGGAACAGGACAGGAATGTGCGTTTCCATTCCAGGGACAGGAACCCTGTGGAGAAACAGTACATCAGCACACTGACTAAACATCTAGTCCCTGACACAGAGGGGCTGACAGCTCCCTCCACTCATCCTGACCAGTTACAAAATAGCAATGGCAAGCAATCAACATCCAACTAAGTGGATGTGATGAGGAGAAAATGTGAAAATTTAGCCCCTTTGTGGCCATAGCTGAAGTCAATGAGAGCGCAGGTGAAAGTCATTCCAAACTTGACTCCTGCATGAATTTACTAATAATTTGCTGTCAATCATACCTGGACTTGAGCTGTAAGTTGAGCAGTTATGCGAGAGATTGCGCCTTCAATAAACTGTCAAGCCCAGTTCAGTGGAGGTACAAATGAGGTACTATGGCTGATTTTTGTGTTATGATACAAGAAAACTTTGATGGGGGATTAACTTGAATTTCAGCAGCATTCAGATAATTTATTTGAATAAAAGTAGCAATGCCACAAAGAAAAATTTGTTTTTTTTAGTTTACTTTGAATTTGAAAGCAGAAACTCAACCTGTACAGTAGGAGTACATACGTATTTTAAGATATCCAATGTAAAAGTATTATTATAGACATTATGTGATTGATGTGTTAAAATGTAACCTTTTACTATGTATATACTATTTTTGGTCCTTTAATCCACAACCATGTATCCTATCTTATATGTTAGCCATATATTTTGTATGTAAAATCTCTCTGTAAAGTAACTAGTGAATGTAGCTGTCACATATATATTATATTATTCTCGTCAGAAATGCGACAGAAGCACAGTAGTTAAAAATTTACTTAATTGTAGTGGCAGTTAATTTCGACCACTTCTCAATTTCTAACATGTTTTTGCAGGGTAGCTCCAAAAAGCAAACCTTTCCTGGAAAAAGTTAAACAAAATTAATTGTTGTAACAATGAATTTTCCTTCAAACACACACACACACCTCTCCACCGGCGCTCCAGGGATGCCGCTGCCCGCCGATGGCACCAGAACGGCGTTGCGTTCTTCGGTGAGCGTCAGGCGACACTCCAACAGCTGGGACTCCCTTTCAACATCATCCTCCGATTTATCTGCACACATGCACACAGGAGGACAGACACAAAGAAGGAAATACCTCAATAAAAATAATAAACCCCAATGAATGCAAAAATGTTTTTTTTTTAAAAATGCATAGAATTACACTGATGCATCTTCTTGTGAGAGGGTTTTGCTTTGAATTCAATCAGGTATTGACTACACATGAACACTAATAAATCTACATTTTTCTGTAATTTGATAAATGATTTATAGTTTTAAAACACTGATAGTAGGGCTGGGTGATGGTTCTTAATTATTGTATATTGACATTCATTATTGGAATTACATTGTGATGCTACTGTATGGTAATTATACTGTGTTATTAGTCTACAAATTTCTGATGAACTTTGTGTGGAATTTCAAAAAGGAACCAAAACATTTATTTCAGTTCATTTCTTTTTACATGTGAAGGTTTTCATTTTAATGTTAACATACGGATTATACAGATATTATTCTACATATTAATATAATTATTTGATATCTAGATGATTTTATATCTGATTTAGGATACAATATTCTTATTAATGTCAACCATACCCCATCATTCCTCATCACTTTTACATAGTGGATATAGGATACTAGCTCCAACAATCTGCAGCTATGTACCTTCCAAACCATGAAAACCTCAAGTGAAAGAGTCAGCGTTACTCTGTAGCCATCAGGGTCTCAAGGCGTATGATCAGCGTCAGCTAAACTATAAGCAATTTGTTACTACTATGATGCCTCCCATTCACTCCCATGCACTGTAGGAAGTGCTGAGTACGAGTCTACTTGCTTCATTGTGGCTTTATATTAATGGTGACTTGAACTGTACATCACTGCCACTTGGTTATGACAAGTGAATGAGGAAAAGCAGTACTTGTCAGGTACAATTATACACTGGGAAATACATTTTAATAAAGAGAGAAGAGAAAAGGGAAGTACTAGTTGGTCTTTCAAAGCAGAACTAAACTGAGCAGTGGGAGGAAAAGACACGTTACCATAAATAGTGCATACTGACAGGAAAAGAGATGGCTGGAAATAGTTCTGCTATCAATCGTTTCTGCTTCCATATCACAGTTGTGTGGGGTTTTTCTTTTTTTGGATGTAATGTGTGTTCCACAGCTGCACCTGCTTTGCAAACTATCTTCTGTAGATGCTGGTCCAGGTACTCCTGTCTCTGAGTGAGTGTGACCAACCATTGTTCCCTCAACCTCTCCAGGTCTGCCTCCTACACACACACACACACACACAAGTTGTATAAGTTGTACAGAAACTTTTGATTTAAACATTTACATTAAGACAACCACTCCCGAGGTTTAGCTACAGTACTTGGCCAGTTTCTCTGTTATAACCAAACATCATCTACTTACTTGGTAGCTGTCCATTTCTTCATCCCCACCCTGAAATTTATGGAGAGAGAGTGTCAAACCTTAGTTTAAAAAAAATAGTGCTATTTAAGTCAGAAAGGGGGAGTCTTGGGAAAGGCAACAGATTCACCATTTTCACACAGAAAGAAGGCATGAAACCAAAGATCAAGGTCATTTTGTTTCTTTTCATCTCCATTAAATCCAGTCCAACAAACTTTGAACAAATATCAACAGCTGATTACGTTTCCTCCTCACCCATTGCGATTCGCTGCTTCTGGAGGGACGCATCTGTCGGACCTTGACGTCTCCAATGGACACAGAGAGGATGGAGGCGGCGATGAGAGGCATGGTGCCCGAGTCTGGTACTGAACGTACCTCCACCCGGACCCGACGGGACTGACCCTGGAGGTGACATGAGGGATCGTTTTGGATAGGGAGGGCAGTCATATTCACTTCTTTGAATTTACTCCTGATTGATATGGCTGGAAACGTCTCAGATCTTAGATCACAGAATCAATAAAATAGAAGAAGAGTGCCGCTATTCACATGAATAAACCACAAATACAAATAATCCTCAACTCTACAAACAAGCAAAGATCCACGATACCTGTCGGAGCTGGAAGACTCCTCCTGTGCGTACATCTCTAGCAGGAAGAACCTCTACAGTTGTGAACTCTCCTGCCTCGTTGAGCTCCATCAGCTGCACCCACAGCTCCAGCTGGCGGGTCACCTCACTCCACCTGCAGGCACGACATGTACACACGTCAGAACATTATACATTATATAAATAATATTATATGAATACATACCTTTGTGGCACATAGCCTGTTTTGGTCAGTGTTACCATTAGAGGGTGAAACAGACACTAAAATCTTGTTAGCACTTTAGCATCACCGTTAATGATATTTTATTGGACAGTTCAGCAGTGAAGAGGCAAGACTGGACTGGAAGACATTACATTTTTTATTTAATTTAAGCTTATAGTTTCAAGAATTAATAGTTTTTATAGCTAATGGGGGCAATGTTCACTTTTGGAACCATTTCCAGTGAGTGACCACATGTAGGTCAGCAAAATCCATGTGTCTATCCATGACGACTACATTCATACTGAGGAATGCTACTGTCCCACTATGGCAAATCCTAGAAACAAAAACATTTTTACTAGCCATTTGGGGAGTAATAACTTTGATATCAGCAATGTTGAAATTGCAGCAAAAGAACATCACACATAGGTGCAACCTAACATTTAGGATAACCCGCCTCTCGGGTTTAAAATGCCTAATTTTCTCACTTTTTAATAAGTGCAACTTTTGAGTACACAACGTAAAGCTTGGAGCATCTGCAGCAAGCAAATCTCACCAAACCTCTCGTCAGTTTTGTGCACTTTTGATGACTGCGTGGTTTGCGTCACTGCACCTTTCTCTAAGTGAGCGGGTCTTGGCTTGAATCACCCCGAGGTCCCACAGTGCCAGGTTCCTGCGATGGTTGGCCTGCTTGTGGCCGTACACTTCGATGGCCACCGCCCCCTCGGCCAAAAATTCCACAAACTCCTCCGACACCGGCACAGACAACTCCTAAAAAGTTATAAAAATAAAACAGGAATTTACATTTTCTTAAACTAATCAACTAGTCATCAATAGTCATCTCGCCATCGTTTCCTTTTTTGTGGTTAACTTGCAGTGTTGGTGATGACTGACGTTTATTGTATTATTTATTGTTTCTCAAATAGTGACAAAAGCGGTTTTGTTTTGTGACGCGACAAAAACGTGACAGACGATGACTTGGACACACAGATATGACAAAAACAGTGATACATATAACAAACTGAGAGTGGGGCAGGGGCGGTAAATGTTGTGAGCCGATTTGTGTTTGTGTGGAACGTGGAAAATGTCACTGAGAGCGGTACCTTGGTGCTGTCAAAGACAACAGCGCACTGAGGGTCTCTGGAGGCAGAGGACGAGCTGGATGGCGCCACCTCTGGTGCGATGAACACAGGCTCCACCTGCCCCCAGAAGTGGTACTGACAGAAGACAAAGTTGGACAGGTGGCGAGGCAGACCGTTGGCCTGGAGGATTTTCACCTGGGAGAGAGAGAAGATGAGGAAATGCACTCGCCTACTAGTGCTGTGTATTGGCAAGAATCTGGCAATGTGATACGTATCACGATACAGCGGTTACAATTCAGTACATTGTGATGTGTTGCGATATTGTAAGCAAGGCGACATATTGGGATTTTTTAAATCTAATTTTAGGAAAACTGTCATAGTATAAAGATTACTTTTTCATGCAATCAGAAGAGTGGGATCTGCATTTGTATTTATCACAGTCCCTGTAACATGCCACATCATAGCACTACTTTTTGTGCATTCTGAGCAAAGGAATTAACATTTGCCTATATCAGTAAAAACAAATAAATGACCGCAGGATTCTTCAGGTAGCAAATTAAGAAAAAAAAAAAATCTAAACCAGACACACATATACATATAATACATATATTATGGCAAACCAGGGGAAACAGCCAAGCCACTCCAGTACAGGAGGCGGGTCCCCAAGCTGAGGCTGGTGGGGGGGGGGGGTCATAGAGGGAGCGCTCTGTCCAGTACATGTATTGCAGCCTCTGGGAATGTGGAATCGGTCACATCTGCAAGCCATCGGGCGGCTACTCATCAAGCTGCCGAGCAACATGAGAGAGGAAACAATGAGGAGGCTTTTCGCTCAGAGGCTGTCAAGAGGAGTGTAGTTTCTGTAGAAGCCAGGGAAAACCCAACTGGACTCATAATGCTTTCTCTGGTTTGCTCCTCGGGAAGGCGGGACAACCCCGCATTGAAGAAGGCCACAGAGACAAAGACCCCGGACGGGACGAAACTTCAGTTAAAAGTCTGACCCCCTTCCCCTTTCCCTTAGAATTCTTTATTAAAATGACACTTAGTGTTTACGTCAACTGTCTCTGAGCCTCAATATACACACATACAGGCAGATGTATACATATTTAGATCCTGCTTTAAAAAAGGTTCAAATTCTGTTGTATGTATGCCAGCTTATGCGATGCGCTGTCGCCTACTTGTTAGGATGTTATTTATGTTTTAGGTGTCCTCTTATGCTGTATAATGTATTGTGATGGTTGTTGGTGCAGGTGATGCAGGACAAAGTTTCATGTGAACAGACAAAGTGTGATCTCACTCAGACAATGATAAGCAACACACTATTGTCATTCCACTTTGTACGTTGAATCTCGGGGGCCAAGGAAAAGTTGACATTCAGCCATAAACAGAATCTTTATGCATTTTAAGCATCTAATAGGGTTTATAAATGTGTTGGTCTGTTAGACTTAATTTTAGTTTGACTCGCTCATAAAGTCAAGTAATTTCTGCACCCAGGTCAATACATGAGAATTCGCAGCCAAGACCTCCTGAGTTTTTTTAAGTTAATCACACACACACAAAAAAACCAAAGAAAACAAAATAAAAACAGAAGCAGCAGACAACCAGGATATAAAGCTGGCCCAGAGTTAATTAAACTTGTTACATTTTACAGTACAGTGAGCTGGAGAAACTCACAATAGAGAGAAGACAAAACAACATGACTGTCTGCTAGATCCATTATTAATCTGGAACAATTTTCCCACTGGCAATACTGAACAGCTGCCGCATGCAGGATCCGGACTTATATGATTCATATTAGCAGGTGGGGTGTACTGAATATCTCATTTGTAACTAAATCGCATGATACAGTTTGTTTATAGCCTAACGTTTGCCTTTTACTTCTGGCAATCACGTTTACGCTTCAAAAATAAAAAGTGGTGTTAATTTGTGAAGATTATCTTGTTGAACAAAGCGTGTAAGTATGATATACTTTAGTTTGCCACAGACATTATTTTCTGCAATGATCACGAAACTAATGGAAAAACCCACTGGCTTTTTGTGGAGGGAACCGACAGAAATACACCATCCCTGCAGCACTCTGAAGCTACATTTGCATGTTCTCACCACACAGTCCAGCTTGCGCTCCTGTGAATCTCCATCGGTGTTCCCCTGCTGAATAAACTGTCCTGGACCTTCCTCCTCTGAGCCCTCCGTACCCCGCCACACCTCCACATGCAGCCGACCTGCCACCTGCCACACACACAGAGCAGCGGAGTCTCACTTCTGTTAGCCTCTTTGACAGGAAGTTAGCATGTCTTTCTTTCTTTTGTTTTTGCTAGGGTTGCAACCTGTCCAGGCAGATGACCGCCCACCCAGAGCCTGGTTCTGCTTAAGGTTTCTGCCTGTAAAATGGCAGTTTTTCCATGCCACTGTCAAGGGCTTTTATGAGTCCATAAAAAGACACGCTCAATCTCATTGCCACACTGGCACTGGATTACTTTGCCTCATCATCAAAGTAATCAAATAATAAAATTGAAGTTAATAAACAAACATGGTTACAAGGAGTACTACAACTTACAGAGCTAACAGTTTCATCTAAATAGTTTCGAAGTGTAACTAAGTTCAGTTTAAGAACCCAGTGGGCTCCTACCTCTCCATTCTGGTTAATGATTGGCACAGCATATTGCAGCTTGACATCATAGAACAGGCAGGCCAGGAAAACGTTGGCCACACCGATCAGACTGTGGTTCTCCTGCTCGTCGAAGAACGGGTCGGCACGTTTGAAATAGGACCGCATCACCTGGGTTAGAGAGAAAGGGTAACAATGGAGCCAGACTGATGACAAACAAAAAACAGGCTCTTATCCCCATTTGCTCACAGGGTTGTCTTCATCAAAGTCCTTCCACTCCTGGTAGAGCTCCCGCATGTCCACCAGCCTGTTCTCCATCTTTTCCAGAGCCCAGATCTGCTTCCCTTTACCTTTACGGCGAACCTGGATGGCCGGCTCGCTCAATACGACATCACGCTATGAAGAGGGGGAGAGAGAACACGGGTTGTCATTCACATTGGCCCGAAAATCCAGCCAGGATATAGAGTATATTCTGTATATTATGTCAATATTACTGCAAACCATTTCCAAACCATACTCCGGCAGCATACCAGAGATTATTCAATAACTAAAAGTGCTTTTCCCTTCTAGGCAGAAACTGGTTTACATTAACTTCCCCACGGCAGAGGTGCAGCAGTGGTTGCGAGAAGGCAATTAAGGTACTTTAACACCCTTAGCAAACTGACCGCAGAAATTCGCGTCGAAATTTGTACTCCTTCTGTGTCAGTCATACCTGAGCACACAGACGTGATGCAGATATTTTAGATACAGTGGGATTTCCCTCCTGTTCTCACTTCCTGAGGATATCATTATCTCCGATGAATAAATGTGAATGAAATACACCAATAAAATCATAGAAAAACAGACGATCGTAACCCGAGAAACACCACGACTTTACGTTTTCTTCAGTATCAAAGAAATCCAGTGATAGATGTCTCTACATCCATGAGTACATTTCAAACAGGAACTGCCAATAGCTGAGTCGGCATATTTTTTAAATGGTGCTAATTTGCCACAATGGGGGGGGGGGCAATTTTGTCTGAATGGGAGCCCACTTTGGAAACTCCTACACTACAGTATGACACTTGTAGAGATTTGAAACTTGCTTCTCACAAGCACCTGAACCCGCAGGTACAATCCAATCAAAGAGTGCGTCTGGTACTTAGGCCTCTTGTTCGTTGGCTTTTCTGGTGATTAAGTTCAGGTTTCTGTAAGTGGCTTCTTTTTTTTATAAACATTATCTCTCTTTTAGACTCACTCTCTCACACACACATACACACACACTACCTTCTTGTTGGCATCCAGGTTGGCAGCAGGTATCTGCAGAGTGACCAGGTACTCTGTCCTCTTGTTAAGCTCCTCGGCTACGAAGCCAGCCTCCTGTGCCAGCAGGTTGGCCCGAACTATCTGCTCCCTGAGACGCCGCAGGCTGCGAGTCATCATCGCTTCTCTGAACACACACATACATGTTTCACCAAGCATCTGTGAAATCTTTTTCTCTTTCAAAGACTTGACTGCCATCATCCCGCTGTGGCTCACCTGTCCTCGCTCCAGCGCCGCATGCGTTTGTTGGCGCCGGGTGACGTTGCAGCACCAGCCGCTCTGGGCTCCAGGAGCTGGGAGGGTTTCTCTGGGGTGAGCCGTTTGCGGAGCTGCTGCAGCTCCTGTTCATACATCTGCCTCTGCCGCTCCAGGGCGCAGCGCTTCTCCTCCTCGTGCTGCCTCTCCAGGGTCTGTAACACCGACTGCAAGGGGTCTGAGGAGGAAAAGCCGCCAGAGGATGGGTGGATGGACAGAAGAAGAGGGAGGATCATTAGGTTGAACGATGATGATCGTTCAACCTAACCTATCTTTATACTTTCAGTGGTTAGTCACTCTAAACACTCACTGTTGGTCCAAATCTCCTATATTTACCTCATTATCTATATTTTGTCAAGCAGGGACTTCTGTGTGAGAATATGGGGTAAATACGGAACTTGTGACGCCACAGCGAAATCATTTGGGGTGTAAATATTTGGATTATAACAAGCTGTTTGGAGTCACTTGATGGGCTTCTTGTGCTTTTGATAAAGCTGTACAAATTGGCCTGGTTAACTTACAGGATAAAGCTGTTCTCTATTTTCTTGATGTATTAAAAAAAAAAAGACCAAAACAAACAATTAATAAATCCTCTTAACAAGTATTGTGTGTGAATCCAAAGCCAGATGAATCAAACTATTAAAAATACATCAATATTTTAGTGCTAATTAGCAAATGTTAGCATGCTAATAGTCTCGGCTTATATGGTGAACATGGTCAACACAACATTATATCTATTATACCTGATCATCAGCATGTGAGCATTGTCCTTGTGAGCATGGACTCTTAATCTTGTTTAAAAATCAAACTATTTTAGTCACTCACTTTTAAAGATTTATGTCTTCAGGAACAGATGAGATTGGGGTGGGGGCCAATGACAGGGTAGGGAACTAGTTATTTTGCTGTCCATGACCTCTTTCAATGAGATGTCCCACAGACAGATATGATGTAGAGGGGTGAGGAGGTCAGAATACACCAAGGTTGATACTCTCCATTTATAGATTTCCACTCCCATGTCAAGTATTTTTAGATCATGCAAACCAAATCTTAACATTTACACTATGTAGCATTTATCCTATCTGACAATCTGGACTTTGTGAACAGAGTTTAATATGGTATAAATGACTAGTTAAACAGGTGTCTGGATAAACAACTGAAATACATTTAAAATTCAAATTTGAAGTCCAAAAAATATATAAAATGTCTATATATGTACATGTTTTCAAAGCAATTTAAGATCCCTTTTCCAGAATTCTGGAGCTAAGCTGTTAAAGCAAAGTAGGCAATTTGAACATACATAATGCAAAACCTTCCTCCTCCGTCTCTGCTGCCTTGTATCACTCCATTAAACAACTCCCACCAAATGTGTGTTCTATGTCTGTTCTACTCGGCTTGTTCCGTCTGACTCAGAGGTAAGAAATCGATCCTTTGAGAGGGAAGATGCTCCACTCTGTAAAACCACTGTACAACTGTGTTTCCATAGTATTAGCGACATGCAATGTTCAAAATGTCAACCAAAATTAGAATGAAATATTATTGCCTACTGCAACTTAACTGTTGAAAAATGCTGAAAACTTTATTTACCACAACTGCTAACCTAAAAACATGCTCTGAGAAAGCTCCTTGGCCAAAACACATCAGCATATATTTTGCTGTACCGTATTAACTAAACACACATTCATTTCGTTTCTTGAAGGAGCGCTCCTTTAATATTTCAGCCTGACTCACCGTTGTTGCCCATGCCTTTCATCATGACTTCAGCCTGGGCAAACTCGTAGCTGAAGCTCAGCTCGCTCGACACGTCGCTGGACGCATCAAAGTCCACCTCCAGCTGGTCACTGCTCAAACACATCTTCATTGCAGCGCTGCCCTCCTCATCTTCACCTCCTGCGTGGACCCTATGCCTCGGCAGGCTGATCCTGTGTGTGCGCACAAGAGTATGTGGTGGTTGTGTATGGATGTATGCAAGCAAGTTAGTGAAAGAAAGAGGAAGTGAGCCTATCAATGTGATCACATGTAAATACATGCCGTTGCAACACGTTAGTGTTAGAAATGAAATGACACACACACACACACACACACACACACACACACACACAGTAGGTGAATCAGACCTGAAGAAGTGGTTGTTTCCCCACAGGATTCGGTCACCGTGATGAAGCTGGACTGGACTGGTGACTGCACCACCGTTCACACATGTTCTACAGGTGGAAAGAGGAATTTACACAACATGAGACAATATTTGAGATGAGATATATGCTGGAAATATAAGTGCGAGTTGCCAATTTTTTATTTCTTTGCAAAGTCTCCTGCTGAATATACTGTACATCTTAATAGATTTTTCCTGCATTGGACAGCACAGTAGACCGGAACAGGTTGGTGTACGCTAATCTATCTGAAATACCTTTAAGTTACGGAACTATAAATTATGTCCTTAGTCCTTTTTAAGAACTACAATTGTAAAGTTCTTGCAACTGTGCTAAAATGGTCCACAGAGCTACGGTGAACTGCAGATAATTCTCTGTAGGTTAGTCAAGATGGGTGAGCCCCTTCACATGGTGTGTACTTGAATAGTCCATTAGTGCAGCTTTAAATTCTCAAATATAAACTCTTCAAATGAGGCTTGCAGTATTGTTGATTCAGGAGTACACACCGAGCGTTGTGGTGAGGACTGAGCACCACACCATTGTTCTCTGTGATGTCAATGACGCAGTGCTCAGCTTGGATGGCCATCCCACACAGCTGGATGTCCTGCGAGTTGGCTGAGCCAACACGAGTGTGCTCCTGGACACATGACACAGAGGAGAGATGGTCACAAAATGCAGTGATGCAGAGCCCTCGTGTATGTCAATCAGCCTCTGCGTTCACAGTAAACAGCACTGGTCTGTATGGGCGTGTCCAGCACCTTCAGGTAGTAGACCAGGAGCTCGTTGAGGGCAGGGTCAGCGTTCAGGTTGACCAGGAAACACTTGTCATCCACCACTCTGATTCCAGAAGACTGCAGTGAAATGCCCAGACTCTCCAGCTGCCTCTGGCGCTCCTACAGGAAACATATCGCATATCCAATACATTAATTGATTCTTTAGCTGCTTGGTGAAAAAAAATGCAAGGATAAAAAGAGAAAGCGCTGAGCTGAGTATACTGTGAAAATAACCTCTATACAGAAAAAAACTCTTGAGTTAAACTTAAATTAAATTACACTGAATGAAAAGAAATCAATTGACAATGACTCACATTTTAATTTGATCTCCTTAGTCTGATTAAATCTGTCTGCTGAACGTGTTTTGAGTGCAAGAAATCGACAAAAGAATGAATGAAGTTCTGTTTAAGAGTAACGGGAATAAGATTAACTATCGCTCTCTGCAGGGGCAACTGATGGGAGTGTATTTGTGTGTGTGTGTTACCAGCGCAATAGCCTCAGTCTTCCTAAGTTTATCCTCCCAGGTGACGGTCATTTCCTGGATCAAATTCTCGGACTCCTCCAGCCGCTCCTTCAGCTCGGGGGCCTTCATAGACTGAGAGAGACAGAAGCAGCGTTACACTCTCCACATATTACTGACTTGTTTCCAATATCCAATAATCGGAATACTTGAAATCTGAACCTCAGCCTCAGTGAGCTGCTCCCTCAGTTTCTCCACTTCCTCTCTGAGCTCTCGGATGATCCTGGCGTTGGGGTCTTCGTTGACCACGGCGTGGTTGACGATGCTCTTGGCCCTGTCGGCGTAACGCAGGGTGGACAGCGTCTCGTCATAGTTGTCTGCAGCAGGGCTGATGGTGGCGACCATGGCTGTGCGGCTGTTCCCTCCCAGGCTGTCCTGCAGGTAAAAATGCAGCTTTTATTTATTTCTTCCTCTCAGTGCCCACTGAGAGGAAGAAAACAGTCAAACTGCATGGTGTCAAATAAAGACAACCCACTACTTTGGTTTAGAAAAATAATTATTAAATGTGTGAATAGAGTATGATTTATGAGCATGTGTTTGAGGGGGATGAGGGTTTCTGCAAGTTTTAGTAATCTACATTTAACACAATTACACTGCAACAAATTACAGACTAATTTAAAAACCCCAAATTAAAGACTGAAAGTTGGCAGAAAGAGCCTTTTTCTAACTGAGCAGAGCTAATGAGAATAACTTGAGACTACATGGGTAAAGCACACCTGAAAATTAATTACTCGGGGGACTTAAACGTCCATGTTCTATAGAAAACACCTGAAGAGGAACAGAAATCATTGTCTGTTGTGGAATCTGTATAAATAGAGTTTGTTGTGTTCTCCCTGGTACCTTGAGTAGCCAGGTGAGCACAGAGTCTCTGTAGGGAACAAACTTGCTCTTGTTCTTCCCTGCTCCCTGGTCAGCCAAGGCGGAGATAACTAAACCCAGAGTACTGAGAGACCTGGAAGGAGGGAAAGAGAGGGGGGGGGTGCAAGTATTTATGGGACTGAATGCAACAGAAGAACAAAAAGACCACATACCCATGAAGGCAATCTTGGCCTGGAAAGGCTGATGAGATTTCACAGGGGTGCACTATAAATATGTGACATACCCTTTGTGTTGCGACAGTAGCATGTAAGGAAAACAGCACCGTGTTTTGCCACTGAGATGAGCAAGGTTCCAAAAAGACCAGAACCAATGGCTGCAGTAAAATCATGGACTCAAGGTCAAGAATCAAACTCAAAAGTTGGGGTAGACAGAAAACAAAAGCCGGGCGGTAATCCCCTTTGAGGAAAACTGCTTGGCCACTTAACTTAGTTGCTGGACGTAAAAACGGGATCACAGAGTTAGAAGCCTTTAGCATCGTGCCATATATTTATTTTGACTCACTTATTGATGTTGCTCCCTTCTTTCAGCCGCTCCCCTGCTGCTCCGGTCTTCGTTGCCCGCTCGCTGCCAGCCAGATCCACCAGACTCAGCTTGCTCACCTTCTCTCCGCTTGTCTGGAGCAGACACATAACAGCAGCAACACACAGAAACATACATGGAATCAAACTTTATTTCTTTATTTACGAGATTTAATCGATGACCCTACGAGTTTCATAGATGATCGTTGCAGTCATTGGGCAGAAGTGGCGACTGAATGGTAAAACACTATGTTATATTGCATTTAAGACCATTTAAGACCTGCAAGCAGCGTTGAACGGGCCCTCGCAGACCTGTGCACGTCGGGGGGTGTGCATGTTGGGGCACGTGCACGTCGGGGCACGCGCGCTGCGACCTCGGGCGCTGAGAGCCCATACCTCTCCCTGTCACTAGGTGGCGCTGTGACCGCAGATGTCAACGAGTGCGCAGTCGACCTCAGGCTGAGGCGTGCATCACATGTGTGAAGTTTTGTGCCTGTCGGACAATGCACGGGAGAGGAATAAACTACTTCCTGTTTATGGCGAAGGACGCGATGTCCAGGCCAAGCCCCGAAGAGGCTGCTTTTTTAAGTCTGGACACGATACATATGCATGCCGAATTTGGAGCGTGTAGGTGAAAGGGAAAGGGGGGAGCTGTTGTTTTGAAAATTGT
>JAVQJF010012249.1:0-39705 GCA_036023855.1 Gadopsis marmoratus
ATAAGCAATAATAGTTCAGACAACAAAAAGTGAGAAATCTACACAAAAATAAAACTACATGAGCAGTAAAATCACAGATTCAGCAATAATAATAATAAGTGACTATTTTATATTCATGAAACTAAATAGTCATTTTTTTTCTGCTGCTACAAACATAGACTGGATATTGTTCAGAGGGATTTATGACTATTATTTTTGCTGACCTGGAATATTTTTTTTGCATGTAGCCCAATATCTGCAGAACGCTATGCCGCTTTCTCACATGGTGTATTTACAGTTGCAGCAGCATTTTGTGACTCCACCAAACACCACAGAGTTTACCGCCTCTGCCGTCAGCCGATCCAACACCAGCAACCCTCCAGCTATGAAAAGCGTTACCCCGATGACTGACAGCAGGTTTAATATTTGATGAGGGACTTGGAATGAACCAAACTCTGGTCTCTCAGAGTGTGTGATGCAGGGAACACCCAAACCTTTCCTATTGTTAACCCCCCCGCCGTCCTGCCCTGCTATTCATAGAGCGGAGGATAGGGTTCTGCACTCCCACTCTGAGAGTTTCACCAAAGAGAGAAACACAATGAAGTCCCCTTCTCATCACTGTCATGTGAGCTCCTCCATAACCTGATTGCGGGATGATGGACAGTTTAAATGGAGGAGAGGGCTCGGCTGCAGATATCACACTCCTCATACAGCTCAATTTACATATATTTTATATAGCCCTTAAAGGGCCTTTAAACGCACTCTTTAAAGAGACCTTAAAGCAACATTATGCAACTATTTTAACTTAATATAACAGCTTCAAAATCATTTTGATGATTCACTGATTTATAATAGGGAGAATTGCGCCTCTTTCATTCCCACTCCGCACCCTGAATGCCTGTTCTTGCACTATGTAACTGGGGTTGAGCGGGTCTTGGTATTCTCAGTATGGACATCATGGCAGCGCCGAGGAGGAGAAAGAAGAGAAAGAAAAAAGAGAGTGACCGAAAAAGAGGCCAGACAAGAGTAAATCTCAGACTGTGTTTTAGCCGTTAAAGGCTGCAAGACAGACGGCGAACTCGCCTTCTTGTTGTTGGACTAGTAATTAAGATCAGCTGGCTTGCTATGTCTTGTGTTGTTGCACTTGCTTGATTGGCTGTGTTAGCAAAGCTGTCGACTCACTAGTAGGACTCATAAGCGAACGCAGTCCACCAAATCCAAACCCTTCAGCTTGTAAACAAATGCATGTGTACAGCTGTCCATGAGGGTGAATTACACTCCAAAAACTGCAGGGGTGCCACTTCGCAAAAACATACCTAAAACCTAAAAGTCTTGCATACTGTTGGTTTTAGATTTCTTTGTTTTTGATAACATTGTTATCCCTGTGTGCTAAGAATCAAACATCACTATTGTCCGTCACTGCAGAAAGCTACGTTTTGTAAAAATACTAAGTTAAATGTGCATCCAGCTCTTATTTGGACAAATTATCTGTTGTCTTAATGAATGTTATTTTAATAAATTACTGGCCCGGAAACAAGACTACACAACAGTGGTTAAACAGGTTTTTGCTGTCTAGTTATACCCATGAAAACTAGGTCTCAAAGAGGGGCACGCATTAGCTCTTCTGAGCTTTCTTGTCTCTAAACACCAAAATCACTGCAGAACCAGTTACCCAAATCAAAGTCTTCTAACTTTTCTGTCTGGTCAGCCTGGAACCAGTCTCACTTTAAAGGTTGCAGTGACCCTATTGAGTTATTCAACAGGTCATGTACATCCATGTGCTGTCATTTCATACGTATAAGTACAGTGTGACCTGTGAGCTGATATACGTATTGTCACATCAACATATGCAAAACTATTTGGTAAAAGTGCACACTTATTTGTGTGAGGACCACTGGACGTTACTTACTCCAAAAGAGATTATCACATGTTTCCTTGCTGTTTTTTCCTCCCAAATTAATGTCCTGAATTTAGGTGATTTTGTCCTCTTGTTTTGTATTTCAGGTGTCTAAAGTTGAGGTAAAAAAACAAATGTTTTGACTGGGTAAACCTGCAGCTTAAAATCTACATGCACGTTAAGTAGACAGTAGTCTTACCAAATATGGTGTTTTTCATAAATGTCTGCAACAATACATTGGAATTGTTCCCCTGATTTTACTGTCCTGCTCATTTTCTATTGATAGATATTTTAATATACACATTATGTCCTGGTGAAAATAACAGACTTGAGTTTAATAAAACTACGTTTTGAACACAGATCTTAGTTGATTGCGAGGCTCGTCTGTTCCTGTAGTTTCCTTTTTTTTTGTCTTGTCTTCAGCTAGAACTCCGCTAATTCCAGATTTGTTCCGCCAGCTTCACTGTTATCTCAACCCCCCTTTTAACCACCACCCACCTCGGGCACCCCCGACCTCTGACACGGTGCAAACATTATCACCATCACTCTGCGCCGCTGCAGGTATAACTCACAGCTCAATGTAACAAGTAGCATTCTGTGGAGGAGTAGCATCGTAGAAGAGAGTGATGATAAAGTCTTTGTGGAGGTTAAAGCTGAGCTAATGCATAGTGATGGTGATGTACCTGAGCTCAAAGGCTGAGATGAAATATACAGTATCAAGTATCCTGCAGGTGTCTCTCTGTGGCTCTGCGTGAATCCGTGGGATTTACTGCTGGACTTAGAGGTGCACTCTCTTCATACCACCCCTGGCAGCGTGGCTGAAAGAATCAACAGCTCCAGCTTTTTTTTTTCTTAAATGACTGTCAGGATGTCCATGAGGGAATTTTGGCAGGTTGGAAAGAAACATTGAAACCGATCCTCCTTTTTTTTTTTGCCTTTCTTTCCCCTGCTCAGCTCTTAATCCATAAACCATCCCTGAACAGGCCCATCTGGCATCTGTTGGCCTCCTCATCGACTCCCTCAACTCACGACGGGCAACGAACAGACTCGGGGGGGCTTTTCTTTTCTTTACTCTGTGCCTGTGATTTCACTCTGCCGTCTATATTTTAGGGTTTTGGAGTTTCTCTTCATTTCCTCATCTCTGTATTTTCTGTTTCATTGTCATTCAAGCATAGTGGCTAAATGGCTGGGTGGGTAATGGGTGCTTGACTTTAATCTGAGTAAAACATAACTTAGTAGACAATAATTCAGCTGGCCCAAAATGAGCTTATTGCAGATATATCCGTGTTAATGTATATGCCAGAATTATGCCAGATTTTGGCATTTCACAGACACATTTCAGTCGGCATCAAAGAAATTATTGAGGTTCAATATCCAATTCCAATGAGTCGGCTGACATTTCACATTTTTTCATGAAAAGCAAAACACATAGCAGCTTTAAATTATGTCAAATAATAACAATAATAACAACATAATAAAAAGGAGAACAATTACAGCCATCTGTGGTGTGAATAGTGGGTTTATGAAAGCTGCATGCATTTGATAACTGACCATCCGTATTCACGAGCTCCCCACACAGCACATCTTCAGGTGCCACTTGTTTTCCTCATGAGCTTTTATTTTTCCCTCTCCTCTCAGGAAACATGCTACAGTCCCTGTGCTTTCTCCTCAGCACCTTTGCAAAGCCACAACACAAACAGTGGTGGCCATATCGGGCCCCAGCTGCCGACATGTCTGCTCAGCAGCGTATTTATTTAAACCTGCCGCTGGCCCTGGCGGTCCTGCGCAGGCCTCGCCGGGGGCCTCCCCGGCTTGTTTGAGAATCCATTCACACCTGCGCATTAAATTACTGACACTAATGTTACTAGTAATGCTTGGACCGGCTCCCATTTTGGAACCCATAAACCTGCAGGAGCTGGGAAATATTGGACATGTTGGTGAGAAAAAAGTCAGACGTGATACAGGGGCTGTTATGTTAGATAAGCACAAGTCGGTCTGTCCTGTGTTTCTATTTTCTAGCTTTACAAATGTTTGCGTCTGGCCATGTTTTTGTCACTTTGGTGTGACTGAATAATATCACATGATGTCATACATGCATGGGTGTTGGCAGTTGGGATAATATGTATATTTTCATTGTCAGTGGATGATGATGACGTGAACACAAGGTGCTTGGATCAGGCTCTTTAACACCCAGCGCTCTGACAGTAAAACAGAAGACACTGTCGCCTCAGGGTGGGGGTGGGTGACACATTGTTTGACTGTTACCTGCTTGCTAAGGGCTCAGTATGGCTTTTGAACTTGAGAAGTGTGGAGGCATGAACACCTGTGTGGCCCCCCCTCTCAGAAAACGCCTGGATACCTTTCACCTTGTCTCAGCGCGCGGCACTCACGAGGGGCCGAGAAGAAAAGAGCTGCGCAGCGGAGAAAGGAAAGTATCCGAGAGACGTCTCCTGGGTTGTCAGTTTGGGGTCAGGGGTCAAAGGTCGGCATGGAGGGGGTATGTCAGGTGTTAAGTGGAGCAGACAAGCCAATGTAGGGCTTGTTAAATGCTTACCTGGCGACCTGCTAACCTGCAGCCAGGTGGGAACACAAAGCACCGGGCTTTGGTACAAGATTACCCAAACAGGATGGAGATCAGAGGAGACATACCTGATGTGGTGAAAGATGTTATTAAGAAATGAGAGACTATTTTGAGTTTGATGATAATATTGAAATCCTTTTTCAAGCATAATATGCCAAAACATTTGCAGGTTCCAGCTTCTGGAGAGTTTTCTCTTGTGCGATAACATAACTGGTTTTTACTAAAGTACTTTACATAATTTAAAGGAAATTGTACTTTACTAAGTATTTCAATTTTCTGCAACTCTTTACTTTTCAGATTAACATTTTACATACCATAATAAGGTTATAAAAAGGAATGCATAGCGAGTTCATGGAGTGACTGCATAGTGCAAAGATGAAACCAGTGACTCCCAAACTCTTTGACTCATGACCCCTTACAAAAAATGCTCGACACGTTTAAGATGCCTATGAGTTGCAATTTCACCAAATAATTACTTCATGGTTTCATCTGAATAACTGTAATAATGCTCCAATATTTAAAATAAAACTGTGTTTCTTGCCCCCTTAATCATCTCACAACCTCTGAAATTTAGTTTGTGAAGCTGTGGAGGGGCCTCACCCTTAGGTTGGGAACCACTAGCTAACTATATAAAGTAGTTAACATCAGCTCCACCTGATGTATTAGTATTAAGCTAATAATGTCAAATATAATAATATATCAGTCACAGGGGACATTTTTCTGCAGAAAATGTACTTTTCCTCTTATATTTTAAGTACATTTAGCCGACAATACTTCTTTACTTTCACTTAGCTATAGCATTCAGACAAACAATTCACAATACTGCATAACAAGTATTAGTGAAATTGCAGTCAAATCCTCTTAAATAGCACATTGTTAAGAATAAGACAGCTAATAATTTATCTTAATATGGAAAAATCATGAGTTATGAGCTTCATGTGTTTTAAACTTGATTTATCAATACTTTGTGATATTTATTAATTCTTCTGATTGTTTGAACAAAAATAACCTTTTGGGGTTGAAGACTAAGTAAAGTAGTTTTCAGGTTTGTGATGCTCAAAATCTCAAAACTCCTGACAGATACACGCTTCTTATTCCAATCCCAAGCTCACAAAAATGTGAAAGATAATGATAATAATAATAAGAAGGTAAACTGGGTGGCCTAGAGGTTGAGGACGCTAACCTTGTAATTGCAACATCTCTGGTTTGAGCCTGCCTCTGGACCGTTGTTGCAAATCTTCCTCACTTTCTGTCTCTAAACTGAACAAACGTGTTCAAATAAAAGAAACCTTGACAAAACATCTGTAAAAGGGACACAGCAGTGTTTGCACGTGGGTGCAGTGTCCCTGTACACGCTGTACTCTGAGCAGAGTTTAAATCACAAAGGACTCGCATTGAAAGGTTAAACGTGGCATCGCTGCACTAATCTGCACGCGATCATCTGAGCAAACTGTGTGGGTCCAATTTAATTAGAATGCAGATTAGCACAGTGTGATACTGGTCACACAATGTCCTGGACTGGGTTAATGATGAAAAGGCTTATTTGCTTTAGTGCTGTGTGTGTCTCTGTAAGCCGAGGGACAAGACGGGACAACGTTAAAGATGATCTGTGACAGACGGCTGAGGGGGTGAGGTCCTCTTCAATGAGGTGAGCATTATGTGGGGTTGGCATTCAGCTCTCTGTCCAGCTGTCTATTATTTATTGATGCCTTTTCATGGTGTCTATTGTCCCGTGGGCACAGCATGGAAACATGAAGTGAGAAGGTAACACTTTGCTACATGAAACTGTGGCTGTGTGCACACCTACAAGGTTAACTACAAAGAAAAGAAAATGACGGCATGGCTTCGAAACGTGCTTGTCACAAATCATAATATCGATATTCCAAATGATTCCACACAAAGCACATCTAGAATTATGGATTCACTTTTATTACACAGTGCAACGAGTCAACTCAGAAAACCAGTTGGTTCAGTCTCTTTGACTCTTATGAAAAACACTTTTGACAGATGGGTCAAATAATATGTGCAAACAGATTAATGCGGTTTATTATTTTTAAGTTATGTAGGTAACAGACTGGCTGGTCCACAATGCAGTGTGCACATGATAATCCCACAAAAGGACAGTTTATATTCATATTATTTGGCAAATTACTTAAAATGCTTGTCCTTTTTTTTTCTCTCAACATAGATCCGATTTAGTATGAAAGCACTTTAATGTAATTTGTTTTCAAGGAGTGGACATAGTCTTACAAACAGCTGTGCAACATATTGCAATATAACTCAGTAACTCTGCAAGAAATACCATCTCGATGAATCGTATAGTGTCACATTTCTGGTGATTCTGTGTTAATGATAAATGCAATTTTTGTTTTGTTGTAATTATTATAATTGTCAACCAGTTATTGCTATTATTGAGGGTTGTTATTGATTTGGTTGAGTTGTACTAGGATCAACTGCTTTGTATAAATGTATAACTTGTTCATTATTGTCTGAAAGTTTTATTTGGACATTTTTAATGTGTGGACCCCGAGGAGATTAGCAAGTGCTACAGCAGCATCTTAATGGGGATCCATTATGCTGATTTCATCTTTATGGTGATTTCTGACGCCTTAGTTTGTGAGGGTTTCTATTTGATTTCGTCATATTCTACACTATGAAGTCAACCGGCAGCTTGAAATATAGGCTGGAATGATGATAGAGAGGTGTAGAATCCACTCTAACACATCTCCAAAACTAAATATGACTTTGAGTGTATCTGTATTATAGGCAGTTACAGCTTGTGCTCTCCCTACCTGCATACAACACACACAAATAAATGTACAGTACAAAAATCAAGTTAGAGAAAGAACTGGACAAAAGATAAACAATAAATAAATAAAATACAGCAGCTTGATTAATTAAAGTAGTCGATAAAATTGCCATAAATCAGGATCCACAAGCACCAAAAGCTCCTGGCTCCCTCTCAAAATCTCCAAATGAAGCAGTGCAAGTCTTAATACTGCAATAATGTTGTATTTACTGTGGAGCTTAAACAATTAGTTGCAAAATACTTTTTTAAGCAAAAGTGTGAAATATTCTGTAGTTCCAGCCTCTAAATAAGGAGGATTTGCTTGTTTTCAGTCTCTTATGTGATTAAAAACGGAACATTTTTAGGCTTTCGAGTATCGATCTGACAAAGCAAGCAATACGAGGAGGTCACCAGAGGCTTTAGGGAGTTGTGATGGGGGAAATAATGAATCAATAATGAAAATAATCATTACTCGCAGCCCTGACTTACTGTACTGCACACCTCAGATATTTCTCACGTTATCTAAGCAGTATACAAACACTAATTCTCATTCAGCTGATTAGAAATGTCTTCCCTTGCAGAGGGAATGCATCACCTGCGGGTCATCTGGTTCAGTTTTGATCTGTGGCTCCGCGTCCTGTTTCCCTAAATGTAACCAACCGTCTGATCCATACTCAGGGGGCTTTTAACTAAGTGAGCGGCTATTGTTCGTGTGATTGTGGCCCCCGCTCTTTAAGTTCTTCAAACCAGGAAATGTTTAAGCATGGCTAATTAGCCGTTATTCCCTGCAGTGCGCAGCTCTGGCAGTTCTTCTCTGTGGCTGATCTGACAGGAGTCGTGCCCTCTGGGGTCCTGCGTATCAATTATGGGGCCTTTGACAGTTTGCCGTTTTGAAAACATTAGACAAGCTCAATCCCAGGTTTGCCCTTTCACTGCTTTTGTGTATGACTTTCGGCTTTGAAATCAGGTTGTGCCGTCTTTACGATGGTACTACGCAGCAGAAATTACGTTTCATGAGAACACAAAGGATGATGGGAAAAAAACTGCACTTATTAAGTGCAAATGCAGGTAAGCATCTGTGCAGAGATGGTGTGGGTCACTTTGGTATCAACTACCCCACACACACACGCACACACACACACACACACACACACACACACACACACACACACACAAACAATTCCCTACAGACAGTGCTATACTCCCTCTGCTGCCTCTCCTCTGTAAACACAGCTCCCCCCCAGTCCCAGTTTTTCACCTCATTGTACACACAGAAGTCCAATTGTCAAACTCGTTTAAAGTGAAAATTGAAGCTTTAATTAAATGTAACACTCATTTAATCCTAATTGTCCTAATTTTCATGAACCAAGAGTGGAAAACTAGGCTAATAACCGATGCTATATTGGACATTTTGGGCATATAATGGACGCTAAATTCTAAATATATCCCCATTTTCTCAAAATTAAAGTCAACATTCCTCATTCTTTTGATTAAAATACATTATATAAATCAGAGCTATCACAATACTACATATATAGAAATGCAAATCTGTTCAAATCTTCTATATTGAACATCAAATCATTTTAGGGTTAAGATGTTTATAGTTGTTTTTTTTTGATCATCCTGCTGGCTTAGGGGTTATTAGTACCACTCGTCCTATTTCATTAATTTAATATTTATTTGTATAGGGACATGTATATAGCCTGAACCGATGCCTCATACTGGACCAGAGTTTGCATTGACCGTCTCTATATGGGCCTTTAAAAGACGCAAAATTCAACAATAATTTAAAACTCAATGAGCATCAGATCATTCATGACTACACAACCCATCCCTCTTTAAAGCAGCTTCAATTCCACCATAAAATGATCCCGGTCATGATCCGACATTAGTATTAGTACTACTACTTAAAAGTACAGTAGATTGAGGTAGCAGCACCTGGACCAACTCCAACATTAAAATGCTACTTACAGGTTAATAATATATAGCTCTCTGAAAGAGGCCATTCCACATAATGAGTACTTTAAAAGTACAATTTGCTGATAATACTTTGGCACTTTACTTAACATTTTGAGAGCACGACTTTTACTTGTACTTTATAATGTGGTTTTGCTATAAAGATCTGATCTTTTCCCAAACAATTCTTAAAAATCCTTATTAATGATATCTGCAGTTGTTCAAAGCTGCATGCAGCCTGAGCAGATAAATGCACCATTTGAAAGGACTTTAGTGGCTTTGATTCTAACTTAGGACTGTGATTTTGCAGAAATGTTCACTGGAATGATCAATTGGCTCCATTTTGTACATGCGGTCTATCCAGGTACCTTTGTTACACGTCATTCATGGTCTCTCTCTCTCTCTGCCCTTACTTCCTGTCATTTCTTTACTTCTCTAAAGAAACCATAATATATATACATCTATTTAAGGTTTATCAGTTTAAAAAATAAATAAAACCAGCACTGGTGTGTACATGACAAAGCACCGGTTATTTTTTGCATGAAAAAAGACATTGTGCTGGGAGGTTTTCCAATTTTAATTTGTTCTTGTGAGAAAAAAAGTGTGCCTCAAATTATCTAAAATGTAAGATAAACAAGAGTCAGACATGTGTCACCTTTTCACCAATTATCATTAACAAGGACCGTATTTTGAGGGAGAGGCTCGAAGAAAAACACTCGGTGCTGCTCCTCAGTGATGAAATTAAGTTGTCATTGGAGCGTCTGCCTAAATCCTGCACCTTTACGGGAAAAATAAAGAGCAGAGTGCCATGTAGCATTCAATTACAATTTAACAGACGGGTCTCTATTAGTCGGTGTCTATTTCAGGGTTGGAGGCACGAGGTCATGACCCGCTCCTCTGTAATTCTCAGGCAGGTGCTTATGTTAGACTCGATTTTAAAAAAGTACGACCAAACAGAAAGGTTAAGTCCAATACAAAACACACCTGGCCGACACGATCTTCACATCACCCTTTACTGGAGTTTCTCTGACACACACACACACGCACACACACACGCACACACACACGGAAATTTAAGCTGACAGTCAACATCTCAAATAAATATATTTCTCCGTCTTTTTGTTTTAAGATATTAAAGTAATTTCTATAATTGTTTGAAACAAGTCCACTTTTCCTAATTCCCATCTGTGTCCTTGACAACGGGGTCACAGCCGAGTCCTCTCCTGGCAGCCACGCCAGATGGCGAAAAGGGAAAAAAGAGGCGAAAGAAAGTGGGAAAAAAAAAAAAAGAATAGAGAGGGGACGTCTGTCAATGTCAAATGGAGAATTAGAGTTATTTCGCTGCCTTTTTGAGTCAGCTTTACCTGTCCACTGCCCCCAAAATGACAAACCGATACCCTCAGGCAATGAAAGTCAGCAGCGGAAAACGGGTTAGGGGCTGGAAAAATCTGTACCTGTTAAAAAAGTGTTTGAACCCCTATTTGTGCCGAGCCCTTGGCAAATCAGGGGGTGTTAGGGAGGAGGCGTTGTCCAAACAAAGACTAAGACAACTGTCCTCGCTGGCTTTGCAAGAACACGAGTCAAGGCAAACAGCAGCGTTAAAGAGACTGATGGACGATGGACAGAGGGGGCTGTTTACTGCCTTTAGACACAGGCAGGTCTAGTTTGTCCTGCATTGACACTAAACAATAGAATATATGGCACTCACACACACTTAATGGGCTTTAAAACAGCTATTTTCAAACAAAGTTAATTTCTCGCCAGGTATTCATATGTATGCTGTACTGACTAGTACTTATGTACGACTGTTTGCTTGCTTTTTAGGTCTTAATTGGAAGCAGTGTAGATACTGACTGGATTATCTTGGGTAAATAAAGTGAATTGAATTGAAGTAACAGATGTCTTGTACAGTACTATTAAGTGGCTACTATACAGTATACAGTCTATTTCTGTATATTGTGTGTGGTGGAAGGAGTCCTTTTGTGGTAAATGTTCTTTTCTTAGTAGAGTATACTAGAGTATTGCAGGTTTATGGAAATTACTTGTACCCCTTACATTTCAGAGGGAAATATTGCACTTTGTTTCTCCACATTTATTTCAACCCCGTCTCCTAAGTATATTATATACACTACTGAATGACAGCTGTAGTTACTCGTTACTTTGCAGATTGAGCTTTTACATTAAATTACATTAAAAACATACACTCAGTTCATTAGGTACACCTAGCTACAACTAATGTCCACAAAGTACAGCCTCCAAAATGATCATGAAGTTGAATAAACACCTCTTTAAAACTATTTCAACCTTCAAGAACGTATGATTCAATTCAATTCAATTCTATTTATATAGCACTGTATCACAACAAAGTTATCTCATAGCACTTGTTCATATAGAGCAGGTCTTTATGTACAGAGACCCAACAATTGATGATGTACTGTCGTACTAGACTGCATTAGTTTTAGCTAGATGTACCTAATAAACTGCAGTGTATGACAAACTGTAATGAATATTTGATGCATTGCTTTACATTTACTAGTTGTAGGACCACCAGGACCATCTTAATATACTGTAGATTATGGTACAGATAGCATAGGTTAATATATCAGTCATTTAGAACAATCTGAAAGTGGCAAAGTATATTTTGCTGATAATGCTTAAAGTGATGCAAAGTTTAAAAGATTGAAGTTTTATGGACAATTTCAAAAGTATGCTTACAGTATTAAAAGCATGATTTCTGCAAGAGAAAAATCACTGCTGTATTTGAAATAACATTACTGTGTTTGAATTACCACTGAAGGTTTACATTTAGCGGAAATGATTACAAGAAAAATCAACTAGTTCCATATTGAGAGCCTGGAATATATTACGCACTGAGATTTGTGCCAACCAACTATTTGAAAATGTCCCTTTTTCACACAAATACATCTGAGCCAGACAGTATAGTGCTTTTACTGTATGTGGGATTCATTCACACTCATGTGGATGAGACAATAGTCTTTAAGTCTGGACATAAAATGCTTTGACCTTTGATGCTGTTTGACCGGTATACTTGTGTAAACAAGAGTAACTGTGCTTTATGTGCTTCGGCGGTAAAGATAAGTATATTAGACAATCTAACATCCCACTAGAGCTGCATCTTTACAGTGGAAACATTCTCAGCACAAATCCTCCTCTGTAAAGTATTCAAGGTGCTCATTAAATAATACAGCATAGGTCACACGTTGCATTATGTCAGGCTGCGTGCAATTTTTATAATTAGCCGTGGACTATTTCGGTTGCCAAAAAATGTGTCGAAGGAAATTGTCCAAAAAAGAAAATATGTAATATATGTAAAAAATTAAAATAATTCAGCAAAATAAATTTAGTTTGTGGTGAATTAATACAAAATGTGACATTAGAAAGACAATACAGGTTTCAGCTTCGATTTAAAAGCAGCCATTGTGGAACATCCTTTTGTTTTAGGAGGATAATTCTCAGTTTTTTATTAGCCTGTCTGTCCTAACTGCACTGGATGAATGTGGTTTGGTCCTCCTGAAGCAGGCACCTTCAGAGGCAGCACTTGGGGACTTTACAAGAAAGGGGATGATAATGGTGTAAGTAGGTGTCAGAAAATATTCCACAAATAAACAGTGTGTGGCTAACTGGAAACATTCTACACACACACACACACACACACACACACACACTAAAATAAGGCTCTTAAAACAACACAGAGGCTGTTCGACTCGGCCCACAGGAGAAGCAAACCAGAATAGCTCGCCTTCTCCCTCCTGTGACAAAGCACTTGAAAGGTAACATTATAGGGGCGAGCTCGCAGAGATAGAGCAGACTACACAGCAAGACGTTTTTCAGCCACTCTCTCTGTCAGCATCCTCTCACCCAGTTGCCGCTCGGGCGCTTACAAGAGTTAAATCTGGTTCTTATCTCGCGGAAAGTCAAATGTAACCAAACGCGTGCAGGGGGGAAGAAAGTGGGCACTGGTCTGCACGTGTTCGGTCCCAATAGAAGCATGAAAAATAAGCAGACGGCAGACTGACGACATCCTGAGCGCCGCTGGGGATTCCTGGAAAGGTCTAACCACTCCTGCTGGGGTTTCGATGTCAAACTTAGGAAAAGGAGCTTTGAGACATAATTTTGCTCTTTTACTTGGTCTGAATTCAAGCAGGTCAACATCCATGAAAAGAAAGTGACAGGATACACTGATCGTTATTTTCCTTTACTAGAGAGCAATAGTGTCATTTAGATGTTACATTATTCTGCTGTTCCTAACTAAAATGTCAGATTTAAGGCTGCAACTAATGATCGGTTTCATTATTGATTCCTATGAAGATTCTTTTCATGCTTGATCGATTATTTGTTTTGTCTATTAAATAATAATAGGAAGTGAGTTGAGCATATTTATCTAAGAGTCAAAGGCAATGTCTTGTTTTGTCCGACCAACAATCCAAAACCTGAAAAGATACTGTTTAATATCACATAGGATAAGAAAATGCAACAAAGCTTTGAGCTCCACAATGAAGTTTGTAAAATTAAACCATGTTCTGGTGGAGAATGTTCATTCTTTTCGTCTACTGTGCTTTACAGAACTGTAATGTACACATACATCTGCTAATATTCTGTATTTTACTAACTGTCAACAAATCCCATAAAAATATATCCTACTAAGTAGTTTCTGTGTAGCCAAAGATAAAGTAGCAGCCTTGTCCTTTATATATGAAAAGGTTTAAGATTTTTTGTGTATGTGTATGTGGAAATTCCAGAAGGAAAGGAAAAATGAGTCCAATCTGAACCAGACAAACAGAAGAACCACAACAACTGGCACAGACTTGAAAAACACACCTGTGAGATACAGTATTCATCCACTTTATTTTCTGGAGTAATCGATGAATTGGTTGGTCAATTTAATGGTCAGAAAGTAGTGAGAAATGCCCATCACAATATCCTAAAGCCTCGGGTGACGTCTTCACGCAGTCCAAAACATAAAGATACTGAATTTTACACGAGACAAAGAACATCAGCACATCCTACATGCAAGTGAGAAACCGGGACTAGAGAATTATTTGCATTTTTGCTTGAGAAACTAGTAAAAAGATTAAGATGATGGACTAATTGATTCAGCTCTAAATATGCTGTACTGTATATATAAGATGTGTCAATATAAATATATGCAGGAATTCAGATGGCGTTCAATTTTCCACTTTCTCTCTCTCTCTCTCTCTCTCTCTCTCTCACTCACACACACACACACACACACCAACAGGCGTCAGCCTTGCGACTTGTCATACTCCATTACAGATACAATCAGCCAACGTCTCCTCCTCAGCAGCTGGCAAAAGTCTCCTCCATTCATCACTACATCTCTTCTACTTGTAGACCTTTCCCTATTATTAGTGTTAATACAAGGCCAGAGGACATGGAGGGAAACAGGCCTGGCAGTGCTTAAAAAGCCCAAATGTCAGACTATGACATGCTGCCAGCTGCCGGCGGCTTTGATATGCCGAGGCTGGATGATGCTTATTTGATCGTTTCATTAGAAAATTTGGTCTAGGTGTCAAAGAGGTTCCCTATGTCTGTGCTGCAGCTATTAGGCTCAATTATAGCTGCCAGAAAGAGGGAGAACTGAGCTGGCTCTGTGCGCCGCATTCAGAGTGGCCTTAAAGAGCCACTGAGAGAGTCACAGAAATTGCTATTCATAACACTTAATGGCTTATGAATTAAGTTTTCCCTCTAATTATTCATAATCATACATGAGTACTCAATAACAACAACAACAAAAACATCTTTGGGAAGTTCAGCAGTGAACTTGGTCGACTTATCAGCCTCTTCTTTATTTGATTAAAGAAATATTTAAACTTTGATGACTGGATATGAAACAATTAGGTTATTAGTCAATTAGTTTAGTGGATCTCAATATGACCTCCCAGAGGGGTCTCAAGATAAATCTAAAGGGTCGCAAGATGATTAACAGGTTGCCTGAATTATTAATTAAAATGGTTGCTTTTTCATGTCATGTAAAATGTCTACACTGTGACATTCAAGTTATTAAAACGTGCACAAAAAGGTTACTGAAAATGTAACGTAGATGAAAGCTAGCTACATTAGCAGACCTGTACACCGTGATGTGAACAGCTACACTACACGTGCACCCTCCGCAGTTTACAGGAGCGCGGCTTCAGGTCGCACTGATCCGAGGTCTCGGTTTATGAATGATGAAGCTGCGGGAGTCAACTGTGAGTTCAGTCTGTCTCTACCTGCCGGGCAGCTAACGCTAGCTAGCCAGGTGGCTGCGGACATCAGGCTCTTCAGGAGCAGATGAATTAGTACATCTGGTTCTGTAGTACAGACCTTTGTGTTCTATCTGAGCTGGAACTGATAACTGGAAGTTTGTAATATAATATATATAATAACATAATGATGCAGGTTGTTTCAGCTGGTTCAGGTCTTTTATCATAAAAATAAATATCTCATTTCATCATATCTCCCAGCTCTATTGGCAGGATAGAAAGGTAGAAAAAACATTTCTGCTGCAAAAAACACATTTGCCGGTTCCCACTGCTCAAATGTTCAGATTTGATGCTTTTCTTTGTCATATATGAAAGTTAAGTGAGTGTCTTTGGACTGCTGCTATTTTGACCTCTGGGAAATAATACATTTAACATTTTCACAACTTTCTAGCACTTGATTGACAAAATGAATATTTGAGCAAATAATTGTAGACTAATCAATAATCACAATCATTAGTTGCAGCCCTATATATTATTCATTACAAATAAACATGAATAATACACCGTAACACAGCGATATATTACATCTAGTACAAAGAAATGTTGGATAATTTCTCTGCTGAATTTACCCTATGAGGAATAACAGTCGGAGCCATATTACCATTTCATATGTCGATTTCCAAAATTGTCTGTATGACGTCTGCACACATACATGCAGCTCCTTTTATATTTTTTTGGAACCACTTATAGATTAGATGTAATAGACATGCCGGGAAATGTGCCGCTGAAGGAATGTTGACCACATGTTCGAAAATAAATAGACCTGTGAGAATTGAAACAAGCAACTCATAAGGTTAATCAAACCTAATTTCTTCATGATTTCTCTGCTTTGGTCCGCCAGCATTTTCCCTGTCATTTTATTATTTCTAGACTTCTTTCTGGGCAACAGTAATCCAGGCATAACTAGACCCTGCCACACTAAATTAGCCGCAAACAGACGAAGAACAGAGTGAGAGTGTGCGTTTCCCACCTTTTGCATAACACCTTAAAAAAAAACTGCATACCAGTAATGTGTGGGGAAATTAACTAATTAGAGAATGGAGGGGCAGGCATCGAATTACACAAAATACTTTTCTCCTCATGCTACGTTTCTGTGGTCCTCTCTTCATCTGGAGCAATGCTACCCTCTGATGTGATTAACGGACTGGTCAGAACAAAAGAATTGAAAAGTTAAGAGAGGAAGAAGTGAGGTCTGAGCCTTTTCCCACTTGTTTTTTGTTTTTTTTCCTTCATTCGGGGTGGCGTCTCTGGCATGGCACGGGCCCAGGCTGAAGGAGTGTTAAAGCTCTCAGGCTGCAGGGAGAAGAAATGACAGGACTCCCTCAAGCTCCCCTCTGTTCCTCTAATGGACTCCTCCGTCGACATGGTGGGGTTAGAAACATCATAAGTTCAAATTCCCCACATGAGACTTTTTTTTTTGCCTTTCCCCCCCCATTTAGCGGTGTTGCCTTTCAGATTGCTCAATGGCTCCATCTCTTTAACCCAAAGAATCAGAGTCCTATCAGTGAAATCAAAGGCGATTACACAGCTCACTAGTCATTTAGGATCTCTGTGGATGTGGTAAGTATGTAATGCAGGCCGCAGCCCCAAAGTCTCTGTTTATTCAGTGAAAGTGCTCTGTAATTTATTTAAAATAATCTATTTTAACAAATAAAGAGGTCATTGAGTGAGTGCATTGCTGCAGGCGCACATTTAAATACCTCTTTAAGAGTCGGACTGGCTGACAGGCTGCCGAGCTGGCTGGACCCAGTTGACGCAGAGGCAGGCCTCCTGCTCTGAACAAAGTGATTCACCAAAATCTGAAGAGCAACATCACATGGTTACTGAGGGAGTACTTGCCCTCTGTTGATCTCTGAGCACTGATCAGCTCTTTTTTATGTAAAGCTGTTTTTTCCCCCTCTTCTTATTGAGATGTTTGATTCGGATCCAGACTTCTTGTTTGAAGAGGGGGTGGGCTCAGGCCCTCGTGGATGTTTTGAGGGGTGGACTGGAGTAAATATGATGGATGGGATTACAAGGAAACCCTCTCTGTGATTTCGAAGGGCTTGAAATTTTTCCTGCATACCGGTACACCTCCCCACTTGCTCTCTGTGGTGGCTTCAGCAGCTCAGGTGCACTGTATCTACGTTATGTTTGCCTGTCTGATGGGATCTGACTGCACCACAGAGCTGGACGCATCAAAGGAAGTCAAAGAGAGGAGGCCAGTCCCACTGTAAGAGGCCCAGTTATATAAATGGAGCCAAAGTACTTTGCTTTATTTGGACCTGTTTGGGCTTATTTGTTTGTACACCACACAGCTTCATACTTGGTGAGATGCAGAGCACAGTTTTTCCTCCCACTTTAAATACCTCAAGTATGCAACTTGTTGATGCTGGGTTATAAAACAACTTCTTTCCATCATTAAATCTTATACATTATGATTTTCTGTTATTTTAGCCAACAATAGCTTCATCAAAGACTCCATTAAGCTCGATTTATGAAAGTTTTTCCGTGCCATATTTTGGCAAGGCCGACCTGGACTGCGACTGCAGCGCGCTGGCTGCTTTACCCACCAATGAATCACATACATTCAGTAGACGTGTGAGGTTCAAGGGCTAACAAAGTGGCTAATTTTTGAGCATATAAATACACTGAGGGGGTAACGAAGAAGACTGACATTTCACCAAACTTCTCTACAAAAACATCAGCGGACCATGACTGGCATCTGGTGCAGTAAGTGGTCGGTGTGTAGCGAGCCTCTTCTGTTCCGGCCAAAGAAAACCCGGTTTAGTGTAACCGCCGTTTCCTCGAGCAGCCCGACGTCGAGAGGAAAAGCAAGAGAAAGGGTTCGAGAGATTTGCAAGATGTTGTCATTCCAGTATCTAGCTTTATCCTCACATACCACATCTCTTTGTCCGAGAAACTGTGGAGGTATCAGACTTTGTTAACTTGAGACTCCAAGCGTTGTCATCATTTTCTGCTACCTGCGAGTTCATCCTCTCCTGATCCTGACAGATAAGGTCTGTGTTACCTTCTGAACAGTGAATAGCTCCGTCTGTACTGGCTGCCACTGTGGTTTGGGTCAGTGAGTCAGGATTAGGCTGATGGATTACTTTACTAATGATTTTGGCCAGAGAGTGAGCTTGTTTTAAAAAAGCAGACATTCGGCTTGTCAGTTTGAGTTTCATACGATGTTATGGATCGGTGGAGCTGTGTGAAGAGCTCTTCTTCAATGGCCAAAATCGGCGCTTGATTATTTACTGTTCTTGTTCTCGTTTTACAAACCGGTCTTAATCTGCAGAGCAAAGAAACAAGAAATTCAATTGGCACGGCTAATTGGACAAAAAACGGAGAGCAGGTTAGATTTTTTTTCACAATCAAAAAGTGCAGGCGCTTTGACCGTAACATAATATACTGACTCACATTTGAGATGTTTGCATGTACTGTACCACCAGCGGAAGATGTCCTCTGTGGTTGAGCCCACCCAGACTGCAGTGTTGTGAGGGAGCGTGCCCCTTACCTCCCATTGGGGGCAACAATGTCCTGTGTCCACATTTCAAGCAGGGCTGTCACTCACAGTAGGGGAGAAAGGGTTCTGTCTTGGGGTCAACACTTATGTTCTCCAGCTAAGAAAGCAAGGCTGGCTCTCACAGGACAGGCAGCAGTTCAACACAGCATGCTTTGTGCTGCATCTATACAGGCGAGAGGGGAGAAGCTCAGAGATGAGCAGAGGGGATGTGAAGACTGACAGTGAAGAGAATGAAAAGGAGTCTGTAACTTTGAAGTCAAACATGTGGATACATTTGGGCAAAAAGCCAAAAAAAAAAAAAATTCCTTATTCTTCTTTTAATCTACATGGACATGGTAATGCTTTGACCACAAATGGTCTTTCTCAGGTAAAGGTGATGGGTTCAGTATGGCTAAACAAACCAGTTCATTGTTGTCCGACAGTATATCTAAAGCATAAAGCGTCAATAGCTTTTCTGAATGACCACACTCGCAGGTGCAGCAACAGTAAAGTTGCGAAACGTAAAACCAAAACAGTGAGCTGGAAGATGCTAAAATGCTTCAAAAAGCTGAGGGGATCTGCAGAGTCAGGTCTTTGTGGGTTTGCTCCTACATGCGCCATTTCATCCATTGTTAATATTAAAATATTGATTAGAGCAGCTTTAATTAATGATAACCATTGTTAAAGTTGCAGCCCAGATGCCTCATGAAAAAGTGGTTCTAACAAATGTCATAATGATTTGTTATGTGTTAGAAATTGATTATTAACCATTAACAAAGCTATTAATTACAACTCAAACATGCCTTCCTTAAAGTATGCCTTATTAGAAGTGTTAGCTGTCTTTGGATCATTTTAGGGAGGTGGCAGCTCTTCTCTGCACTTGCACTGATGATGTCATATCTGTTTCACTAAGTGTCTGGTGCTGATTTTGTCCGTCTTTGAACCTGTAATTGAGTTAGCCAGGATTAGCATGCATAACAGTCCTTCTATGAGTCTCAAGGAGACAAAAGATGAGGGGAAGAGCGGCAGATCGACACATGTCTGGGCCGGTGTCACCTCTTAATGTAATCTATGTGCTTCTTCTGGTGTAGAGTTTCTTTTAAGTGGCTAATGCCTGCGGTGGGTGAGCACCCACGGGGGACAAGAGAGGTCAGTGTTTTGGGTGGAACGTGTGGAGAAGGTGTGGGGGAGCTTCCTGTCACCGCTCATTCCTCTGAGCCCCGGCGACCTTTGAGCCCCCATGCGGACAAGCCAACAACCTCAACCTCATTGCAGAGCAGAGCGGCAGTCTGTGGAAGAGAACGCTCATCTTTAAACACGTCGTTTGATGTCATCTGCCAGTGGAGTGACACAGTTTAATTTGTGCTCCTCAAGGTATTGTATAATGAGATTTATGTTTCAGAAATTTTGAGATGAGGACATTTCAACTTATTTTAGCCTACGGTGTTAGTTATTGTTTGGCTAGCAGAGTGATACACCATTGGACAGTTAAGTAACGTCTTAAACTGCTGAAGGAGTCAATAAAGTAGACCAAGCTGTCCTGAAGAAGCCGCTCCAAGACCTGAAAGTATGTGTAATGCAGTAACCATCTTGTTAACAGTTAACACTAAGAGGTACCAGTGTTACAAAATTATCAAAAATATTTGAGTTGACATATGTTGCATTAGACGTAATCACATTTTGTCACTTTATTTTAAAAAAAGAAATATTTTAAGACTAGAGACAAGATTATTTGTTACGTTGGACATCATTTGAGCTTTATGTGTCCAGAAATGTTCCTCTCTCTATGGTGGAGGTGAAGAATCCAAGTCACCCGGACAGACGGTTCAGATTAGCCATCTGAGGTACGCAGGAAAGGTTACGATAATGTCCAAAGTGGGAAAAATTGAGCCATTAACATCTGACTGATCCTAAACTGGACAGCCAACTATTGGTCACCTGGGGCGTCCAATGGCTGCCACTCAAACTTTCCATCTAATTTATTCCTCCTCTTTCTCTGGTCTTTCTTACAAGTACAGATGTAGTGGGAACCTTCAATCAGCATCATGATGACACAACCTCTCCATTTTCATGCTGTTCATTCTCTGTTCAATGAAGTACCACACACACTTAAATGCACTTTGCCCAACTGGCAGGCATCTGTTGATAATCATTGCCCAGTCTCAGCAGAGAACTTGTGATATTTAATATTTCCTCAGCACTTGAACAAATAAGCTCTAATAACTGCAAGGTACCTGACCACAGGAGGAGAGGAGATGTGCAGCATGAAAGGAACTGTGTGCACTTTGGTTGAATCTGCATTGTTAAACGTTCCATAGTATTTTACCTTCGGCATATACTGTGTATTGATAAAAATAAATAAAAATCAACCACCCACCAACCCCCATACACCCCCAAAACCACAAAAGCTTAAACAGTGAACAAACATAAATCACTGCTTAAAAGAAGATATAAATAGTTATAAAACCTCACACATACTGTACATGCATACGTGCACTCAAACACACACACGTGTGATGCGCTGTGGAGGTGTTGCAGAGCTGCAGAGCATCGAGAGACATTCACAAAACTCTCATTAATTTCCTTTACAAAGCCGCCTTTGTGACCTGCCAGACCCTTGGCTACTCTCCCCTGCTCGCTCTCTCTCTCTCTCTCTCCCTGACACACACACACACACACACACACACACACACACACACGGATAGTTTCTAGCTCAATGAGAAAGTACATAAACACTAAATGGGATTAAAGTTTAAAGTGTTACGGCTACCTGGATATTTTTTCAGGTAGGCTCCCTTGGAATATGAAGGGCTCCATGCAGCCTTTTAAGAAAAGAAATAAACTACCTTTGCAGCAACTGCACCAACTATTGTTTGACCTATGTCCAAGCGCACAACATAGAAGTCTGTACAGACATCCAACATATTATTCCAACATAACATTTCTTAAATATTAAATTGGTTTCTGTGGAGACAGTCGATGGCTAGTAACAAAGACTTGGATTCACGCCTCAGCCATCAGAGATAGCCATGTCCCCTGAATCAACTGAGCATGTTATTTTTTATCGTCTCATAAGTCCCTTTGCAGTGGACGACGAAGAAAGTAATATTCCAGTCAAGGTTAAATTTAAAACCAAGGAAGAAAATGAAAAAGAACAATTGGCATCCTGAGGCACTCCAGTGCCTTAAAATGTGGTATAGGTTAAATATATTACATTAAAGTCAATGTAAGATTCATAGTATGAAATGCATCTCTGTACCTTTGGCCATTATAGCTTGAATTTTAAACCCTCCTTAAAATGACAGAGGCTGTGTAAAAGTTTGCATTATGGCACAACAGGTGTATTTCACTGTACAGGTGTGTTGGACTATGGGTTATGAGAACATTGTGCTGACCAAAGTAATTGCCGAGATCTGGGAAAGCAGCAACAATGACGTCAATCCAGGCAAGACGCACACATAGCCAGACGGATTGTAACCAACCCAAATGGAGATGATCAAAAGCACTAAATAAGGTAGTCAGTCTACAAACTCCTGATGGATGTTCACAAGTGAAGGTTAACCTTGCAGTTTGTTTAAACCCTGCACGATAATCCGATGGTTTGTGTTTTGTTCCTTGTCTGACATCTTATAAACTTTGTCACTGTAGTCCCACATCCTAGGGATATATATTCCTGCAGCCGGCTTCACACTAATCCCCTGATCCACAGTTGGCAGCAGTAATGGATGTAAACAATGCACAATATTAAAATATTCCAAAAAACAGACTTTGCAAATTATTTATGAGGAAGAAAATGCATTCAACATGTTTATTAGACCTCAAGGACACTCACAGTATCTTTAGGATTGTTTACGAAATCTCCACCTTTAATTTGCAAGTTGATTGTGTAATCTTTTAAGCAAATCAAATCAAATTTTATTTATATAGCGCTATATCATAACAAAGTTATCTCATAGCACTTAAGCAAAAATGCTTAAAAAATTCCTGGTTTCAGCTTCTCAAATTGTTGGACTTCTTCTATAGGACATTTAATATCTTTGGGTTTTGGACTGACAAAACAAACAAATAAACCTCTATAAAATGATCATTCAAAGATGAAATTGTTTAGTTAAACAACATCTGAATCAGCAAATTCTCCACCAGTAGCAGCGTGACAAAACTGCTTTTCCACAGTAATGAATTTTCCACAAGGCACTCCTTCTTTCTTGACCTCAGATCAAAGCGAGCAACCTGCTCAGTTTACATCGGCCACGAGAAGCAGCCGAGGCCTGCTTCACTCCCAGCAGATGAGTGGAGAGGTTTGGAGAAGAGGTCAGCCGCACACCGGGGATTCCTTGACAGCAGATTTGCCAAAGACCACCAAGGTGATCGGTAGATGAAATGACCACATTCTTATCCTCGCTCCCCGAGGGCAAAGAAACCGAGAGGGTGCTGGGTGGAGGAGGATATAGGTGGCATTTTTCACTTTATTTTGGAGTTCGTTCTGTTTGTCTGTGTGAAGGTGTGTGGAGACATCTTCATGCACTCTGCCATTTACATTCAATATACCCAGTGTACTTAAATTAGCTAAAGAGCTTGGCATCCGGAGCACTAAATATTCTATAAAGGCATACTTGTCAAGTACGACTTGAGGAAAAGTGCCGCAGAGTCAAGAGAGCAAAGAAGTAGAGGTTCAACCTCCATGATGGATGATAGAGAAATAAGTATCTGGGCTGGGGGGGAAACTTCTAATTACAAAAAGGGAGGCACATGCACATTCATCCCAAGCGGGGTCTCTCAGAGCCTCCGCCTCATGAATTGAATAGTGTGGTGAGGAGTTTAGGGATGGACCCGAAGTGGCACCTTTGCCAACCACAGAGCACAAGCTGCCTCGACTCCTTTTACCGCATGCAATTGCTCCCCTCCTTGGGCCGTGAACCATCACATAATCAAGCCCTTCTCGCTGCCTCATACCAAAAAAGACACGAATCTGAATACAACCCCCCCTCTGCCTTGTAAAAAACCTTTCGGTCAGTTTTTGCATCTCTAAAATGAGCACGCTGATTTTCCCCCCACATAGTGCTCCATTCATCATAGGCTGGTGTAGGGAGACCTACTGCTCTTACATTTCCTGTAATTGGAGTGGCAGAGCTCCAAAGGTTGGAATTAATATTAAAATAAAGTAGCAAAAATGAATTATTTCCTGACAGTTCCTCGCCTTTGCCAACTGGTATTTGTGTAATCAGTTATGTTCCAGCATGAGTGTCTCTGCATATGTCTTTGTTTGGTTCTAAACCAATTTGTCACCTTTTATACTCCCGACTTCCTGTTAGGTCAAGAGGCCCCTGTGGCGCCCTAAATGCTCTCCACAAGCTTATGAGGCTTGGTGGTGAATCTGGTGCCTGTGAGGCATAACTCTGCCTGTCAAAACACAGAGGGAAACCATGATTCTTCATCGTGGAGTCCCATGCTGCTCGACTCTAATAAGCCAACAGACATGAGGTCATCTTTTAGCGTTCACTTGTTAGCGTTTATTGAACAGGACTGCATTGTTGCTTTTGAATAACTCCACATAAGTTGTTAAAAAAGTGATATTTTAAACACCAGATCAGCTTTAAGCTTGTGTGTGCATGTTCGGTTTACAGTTTACATGAGCTGTAGGTGCTAAATCCTGAGGAGAAAGTTATCTCATTATCACCGCAGGGCAACTTGGTTTTGCAAGAATTTGATGTTGTACTTAAAAATGAAAACTTGGAAATGTTCCTTCCCTGCTCGACCACTTTCTCAAAGTGGGCTGTTGTCCAGCAGCTACATGTAGTCACTTCACGGTTTGTGTTACAGTACATATTGACATGTGAAGTTAATGTTTTGAAATATTGGCCAATCATATATTTTGACAAAACAAATGTAAACCTCAGGGAGCTTTTCTGTTTTTGGGTGAAATGAAAACACGATCTGATGGTCATTTACAGTAAATTTTTCTTCCAATGTGCATTGCTGAGTGTAAACACCGTAGACGTGAAAATTAACTTGAAAAAGAGGGAAAAAAAGACGAAAAAGGGAGCTTTTGATAGGAAGAAATGCGCCCAGCTGTGAGCTGGACCCGACACATGTGATGTATAAATAAACTTGCATCTCATGCCAGGTTTTCAACAAACCACCAGCTAAATGGAAGATTTGATTTAAAATGAGAATTTCCTCGTAGATCTGGAGATATCAGACTTAATGATAATATGAAGTGATAGGTCTTAAAATATTGTAGGTTTGATTTGATGTAGGTGTTGAATTGATTTTCTATGAACAGGGTCCTGCTTTATTAAGTGACCTGCACCTGCTGAGTGGGACTCAACTGGTCACGATAAATATTTCATTTAATTATATGTCAAATTATATATCAGCTACTTCTATAATGCTAAATATGTCACATAAACTTTAGACAGAGTGAGCTGTTATTTTGGCTTCTTTCAAATTTTTATTTGAGACTTTAAATTAGAAGAAAACAACTTTTCTTCTGTAGTAATACACTTTTGATTAATGTAGCTGCAGCAGCTGAAATCATTTTAATAATTTAAGTTGTTTATATTTCTCTTACACTCTAATTATGCACTTATGCATTTACATATTTGCACAAAAAGTCACATTCAAAGACCTTTTTTATTGGCAAATTGAAATAAATACCTTAACGTTTGACCATCACACTCATTAAGATGTTTTCTTTTTCTGCGCAGTCAATCATGTGCTTTGACATACAAAAATAGACCGGGACACTTAGCAAAGAAAACCTCATTTATAACACGCTTCAGTGCATATATTACACATATTTAAGAAACACTCGCGGATGTTGTGGGACTGTTTCAAGAGGCACTTCAAGCAATGTTTGCTTTAAATAATGAAATGGAAATGGCTACTAAAATGAACACTTCAATTATCTTTGGAAACAGAGCCGGTCTCATGTGAGTGAAGCTCAATCGCTTAAAAAAAAAGAAAGAGAAAAAAAAAAAAAAAGAGAGAACAGCCTGGTGAAGAAATACTCCACCAACATGAAAGGGCGTTAAGAGCATTACCCTTCGCGGTGGGGTGCGTCAAGAGACTTTTTCTCGTTTACTTTTAGCCGACTGCTTTTTAAGAGTGATAGAATGCAGGTTTCCTCTTCCATTCATACACTGTGAGTCTTGGATGCAGCATACAACATGAAATATTTGTGTGGGAACATCATCATGGTTCAGATATATTGGCAATGGCAACTGGGCATAAGGGCTTCCCTATTTGTGCCACAAGATGAGAGGGTGTTTCTTTCGCTGGCGCCAGAGGCCCTGGGAACCATGGACTGATTAAATGTACAACCTCGTGTTCGTGCTGACAGTGGCCATGTTCGAATAATGCTCTCAGTGTCAGAGACAATGATGTTTGTGTAAAGAAAGTGGGAGTAATCATTTGTCAATTTATGTATGTCAAAGACCTCGTCATTGGTTTGGTGTTAGGCTCTAAGCGAGTAACTGGCATGCTGTGAGGAAACTTTAAAGCAGCGGCCATTGAGAGAATTTTTCAAGGCAGACAACGTGGGGGCCGGATTTTCCTAGACAGATAGATAGATAAATATAGATAGACCTATCATTTTATATAGAAGCTATTATGGTTCAAAATCTTCACTTTACAAAATTATTGTTGTTTTTGACTCCAGACTCCTAAAACACAGGGGGGTGTTGAGGAGGGAAAGAGGGACCCAGACCCGTACTGCAGGAACGAGCAGGCTTTAATGCAGATGACGACAAAAAGGCGCTTACAAAAGGTAAGGTGACCAGGGAGCCGGTGTAACGACAGCAACAAAACAGAGACCATCCACACAGACGACAGCATAGACAGAGAATCAGGGAACTGAACACACTTAAATACACAGGACACTAACTAACGAGGGGATGAATGACAGGTGAGCACAGGGGAGCAGGTGAAAGCACTTCAACAATCAGGGAAACACGAGGGTGACTGAGACGGGACACCGCTCAGAAATCACGGGACATGCAACAGAAAACAGGAAGCAGCCATTCATACCAACATGGGGCGTTTTTTCCTCCTCACATTTTTTGAATTCAGTTATAAAATGTGAGCCAGGTGGGAAGCTTTGGTGGGCCGGCAGTAACGAACCCTGCTTTAAAGGGTCAGTTCAAGCAAATTACAAAAACATATTTTCTCCGAAATCTTCTAGTTGTTTCTGGCCACACAAACATTTTTGACCTTGTTTGAACCAGACTCTGAGACTATACCTCTACCCCAATTCTATGGAGGTGAATACAATTTCTGTTGTGATCTCTTGCAAGAAACAATGTTCCTGTAACTCCGAATGGTCCACGGAACATACTGTCATGTTTTCACGGTTTTCATTGTGACTATTTTCTTTAGGGGATTCAATAATTCAATTATGTCTCTCCTGATACCAATTTTGATACATCAACTCAGGGTTTCTACCAATACCAATTCTACCTTTCTGATACCAGTGCTCTCCTTTTCCCAAATCTATGAACCTCACTGTGTTGAAGTCATTGGAATAAATTTCATGTAGGGTAACATGAAGGCAGGGATTGCTGAGTCAGCAGCCTGCCAGGACTAATATCATAGGATATCGGCAGCACTGAACTTTATAATGACACAGATGAAGAATCTGTATTTCATTTAATTTAATGTGTGCATTTCATGTCTGGCCAATGCCTGATCCGCCTAACAAGCTCAGAATCGTCATTGATGAAGAAGAAAAAAATTATAGAAAGAGATTGAACTTATTTCAGGAACACTCCGTCTCTGATGTGATTCCTTTCAAATGTTACTCATCCTTGAACAGAAACACTGATCTAACACTGGTCTATTTCCATCATATCAACAGTTTCTATAAAGCACTTTTAAGGACTTTTTGGTCCAGATTTCAAAGTTCAATCAGCAGTTAAAGAAAATAATTTCACTACAAGGTCCATTTAGTCAGTTCTGTGTTCTGTTCTGCTTGTAATTGAGCACATAATGACCCGCTCAGTAGCAAACATGGAAGCAGTGTGACATTAATATGTTGCCACAAAAAGTCGAGTTGGGGTGGATGATTGGGCGTACAAAGCGTGTGACTACGACACTGGAGACTGCGGTTGTACCAACAGTCAACATTGGTTTCTTTTAAGCATGAGGGTGATCTTTTCCACCACCTTAACCAAGTAGATTTTATTGCCTAAACTTAACCAAATCTTAACCGTAGGCGTTGCAGATCAGAGAACTCATATGAGTCATTTTGGAAGGGACTGACCTAACTGATTTGAGGGTTAACCTTCAAAAAATACATCACATTCATATCCTCTGTGCACAGCAGACATGATTTTAATCAAGACAAATGTAGGACACGTTTTGAATATCTTAAAACATGCTGACATTGTGCAGAGTTGTGTAAATCAGAATAAATGCTGATGACTCATTACACATGACAACAAATATCATGTCCTAAAGCTCTGCCGACAACCGCAGTCGTCTTCAGTCTGAACGGCGTATGATACTTATTAACCGACATCATGTTTTCCATATGCAGTGTTCAACTCTGATTCCACATCAAGCGAGCCTGTTTTTAGCGTGAGACGTCATTACAGTAACAATGTAGTCGTCGTGATTTACATCTGAGGAGCAGTCATGGTAGATATAACAAAGCATAACTGACAAAACATTCCAATTGTTCTTTAAAAGGGCTGATTATCTCCTACATTAACCCTCCATGTAACACTGAAACATTTATGATGTCGAGCATGCATGAAAAAAAGAAAACGGCATTCCTCTTTTGGGTGGACATCGGAGTGGGAATTCAACTTTTCCACACTCCACTCTGCGGTTATTTATCACCCCTGACGGTCAGGCTCTGGCCCACAGGAAGTGAAGCGTAAGTGCAACAGGAAGAGGAGAAGGTGGACGGTCTGATCCCCAGTATGTAAATCAAGCTTTTTTTATGAGAGCCGGCCACCCTGGAAGATGAAGTGCTCTTGTTGTGAGAGAAAACAGTGGAGCGGTACACATGTCATAACATTGACACCTAGGAGGGGGTCGGCTGGGATCCATCCTCAGGCCACGGCTCCCATGTGCCCTCTTGGCCTGAAACACCACCAAACCCATAACCCCTGAAAACCCCTAAAAGTCATTCTCTCACTGTCTCCTGCCTCCCTCGCTCCAGATCTGCCTCAATCGGTTACTTACGACATATTTAAGAGCAGCGCCCGGCTTCTGTCCACCAAAACACTTTCTCAAACAATAAACAGAGGGCCTAGGTGGTCCTGTCAGAGCCGCTGTCTTCATAGAATAACCAGCTACCACAAGAATCTCCTCCTCTGCTCTCTGTGGACATCCTGCACACTCGTACATGCACTCATACCGTGTACTCGATTGTCAAAACCTCCTTAGATTGTTTGGCCACAAATGTCACAGTGCAAATGGAAAAGCTAATTGGATTTAGTCCACACATTTGAGGATGACACACTTACAAAATATTATGCAGTATTAATTGTTATGCACACTGCCACACTGCCAGAGGTCAGAAGTTATGTTACTATAATTTGTTTTACCAGTTATGATATGAGTAGAGCTGCATTCACCCACTAGCTGGCCCTGGGGCGAAGAATGAGCTGTGGACCCATATTGAGCCCCCTTTGTTCCCAAACTTACAGTAGTTTTGAGCAAATTTAAGAATATGCCCCATGAAAGCATAACATCAACTGACATATTAAAGACATTACACCTAGATTTTGACACATGGTTCCTCTTCTAGACAGCGCCTCAAGATTAGGTACAATGCGGGACTGTCATAAGACCAGTGTTTCCCCCAGGATTTCATGAGATCTTGAGAGCAGGACCGTGAACCCTGTAGGGGGGTTCTAAAGGTTTTCAATTTTAAAGTTAAATGCATTAATCTGGTGCACTTTGAGAGCAAAATGGAGAAGCTACATCTGTTTAACTAATACAGGTCACAAAATATGCTAGAGCAGGATTTTGAACATGTTTATTAATACTGAGTAATATCACTATTGACAAACACTGCACCTTGCATTTGGATATTTAATTTTGCTAGGCTTCCTGTGGGCTCGGCCCATTGATGAAGGCCATCAGGCAGGCAGCCAGGTGCTCTCCTTGCAGCCTGTTATAAAGGTCTGAATTGACCTGAAAATGAAGGTAACTACAATTTGCCAAATGGAGAAGATTCTATGGTTTCATGTGTGTTCAATGAGTTCAATGTTTGGCACATATCTCTAACTTCAGTCATGCCCTTTGTCCTTAACCTGATCATTGTGGTGAAGAGTCGCGCACAAATTCACGCTGAAACAAAACTGGGATAGTCATGACAACTGAGTCAAACTAGGAAACCGTTCCTATTGTCTTATCTCGGCTAGCTAGTTAACCACTTAACTCAAACGATGTTCTCAAAATGCCACCAGAAATGTGGATCCAGACAGTCGGTTCCAGTGCGTATGTGTGTAAAAATGTGCATACTACTAGCAAGGAACCTATAAATGAATCGAGACACTCCGATTGACCGTAACTGCATCCACTGCCACCAGTAGCAGTGTCTGATATAGAAACGTGACCATCACACACTAGTATGTCATCAACAAAGATGGTGGGTGAGCATTGATTGATATACATACAATTTACATATTCGTTTTACAGACAGAAGTAAATGGCTCACATAGACAAACAGGGGATCACTGTTGTGGCACCTTAAAGACAACATAATGTTTGGGACCCCGTGGGTCTGACTGGGTTCATCATCTAAGTGAGAGATGATGAAAAAAGATTTCGGTTGATTATGAAGTTATGGTGGAAGAAATTAATCTATGGCAGGCTACTGTACATTAGTTAATGAATGGGAAACACTGTAAGACCCTCACAAGTTTAAGTTTATACCAGTCAATGAAACTAATTAACTAACTGCCACACAGTGAACCACAGGACTTTGAAGCTCCGGAGGGTCCGAGGTCCCGTGGCACTTGCCTGCTTAACCCAGTTGATAATCCAGTTTTGGTTACGATGGAAACAGCTTGGATTATTATTATTATTATTATTAGTTAGGTAATTTATTCCTGGGAACAAAGTGCTACGTTCTTGTAGCACACAAAGGTCTCAGGTGATGCCGGAGACCAGAGTTGACATCCTGCCTACATTTAGGCAACAAAGGTACTTTGACTAAGTTTAGTGAAATATCAGGTTTTCGTTTAAATGTTAATAAAGTTGTGCCTCATGCTGCATGCTGCAATTTTAAAATATTAAACCAAGACCACAATCTTTCCCTAAGTTGCCTAAACATTTATACGTTTATTAATGTTTCCTCATCATGTTGATAAAAAACATAATCTGGGTGGCATTACTTCTCCAAAATGTATTTGTGGTTGCAAATTAGGCGCATATAAACATAATTTGTAGGAATCAGGTTTGCAGAGGTAAGAGTTAATTTCTAAAGGCATTGATTTTTGCTATTTTGTGTGTAAAGATAGTTTTTGTCCCCCCCACAGAAATCCACTCAGCTCCACACTGGCGTGCTGAATGACCTAATGGTCACGTCAATAACATGCGTGCGTGTCGGTGGGAACACCTTGGTGTTTGTGTGGAAACAGTTTGTCACATTTCATTAGTTCACGTCGACCACTTTGCAAAGTGCTTACCCAGGTTACATCTACGCTCAGTGCGGCTCTGTTGGTCTTTAGACAAATATTACAGACACACTTTATCAACCGACCTTTTCACTGTAGATTACTCGACGTCGTGCGATCGGACATTTTTGTTTTCATCGGCGTTTTCTATGGCGTTTGCAAGATTTAGTGCTGTTGTTGCTGATCTAATTGCAAGAGCACCAGAAGTATTTTGCAGGAAGCTCTGTGTTTACCTCGTGTGTGTGACAGGAGCCGAGGAGATGGCTGGTATAATGGGGTTTATTTACGTTCACACTCACTTACACTGCTCAGTGTCTGGCACTCTAACTAGGGGACACATTCCTGCTGAGAGACGTCATCGGTGCCTCTGCACATAGAAACTGTGTTCACGAGCCGTGGGGTCAGTCAGAGGGATTATTCAAATTGAACGACCAGGTCTTGTGAGACTGCAGTGCAACAGTTCAGATATGGCTATCACAAAATTAACAACCTTGCTTCAAAACCTACTTTACACACAGGAGCAGACTGAAAATGGAATTAAAACACATCAGCGACAGTTACACTTATAATAATGTAACATAATATAAAGTTACACTTTAGTCAACATTTAAGGTGGCTTGAAATATTCATGACCTTAAATGTTTTCTGCTTTTTCTGTTTACATTCTTCTCATATACATTATTATATTTTAGCTTCTATGTGTCTTAGTGACATTTTTGAATCTTAGTGAAAGTAATCATGCCAATTATTGATCAATTGTTTTACTTAATCTGTACTTTAAATGTCGGAAAATGCCAATAGTAGTTTCCCAAATGCCAGATCCCAAAGCGATGTCTTCAAATTGCTTGATTTGTCCAGCCAACTGTCCAAAGCCAAAAGATATTCAGTTTATTACAGAAAAGCAGCAGATTATCACACTTGAGAAGCTGGAACCAGCAAATATTTGATATTTTTGCCAATTGCCTAACTTTGTTTCAGTTTTCTAACTGATTCATCATTTCAGGTAGTAATTTTGATGAGAAAATAAATTAAAAGTCAGAGAAACTATTATAAATATGCAATGAAGTATTAGTGAGCTACAACAATATAAAAAATAAATCATTGTTAAATTCAAATTTTGAGTACGGTGACATGTTGAAATGAGCAAAACTAATATTTTACAGCAGCTGGAAAATTAAAAAATGATGCAGTGATATCAAATGACTGATTACCATGTTATTTGTATGTCCAAATGTGCATGCATCATTCTAAGAATATTCAAAGACGTCACAGTAGTTTGAAATAGACTTGCACAGACGAGCAGTATTTGAATTTGAAGCGGCCAGTATATTTGGAGTCACTGTATATTTATGCTGGACTGTTTAGCTTGGCATCTCTCTGCTGATAATTTATGACACATCTGGTGTCAATCTGCCATCACCTTCCTCATAAAAGGTCCCCAAATCATGAATATATTCTTTAGATGGCAAGAAATGCTCGTTATTAGCCGGGGGTTGATTTGTGGAGTCTATCTTTTTCACAGTTGACTGGATATTTGGTTACGAATCAACGTGTCTCAGAGCGAGTAAGTGAATTTATATACTTGGGAGTGTCTCCACGGCCAGCACCGTGGCCAAGTGTGGGACACATGCAGCACCACAACGGAAACCAGGGAAACGGCATTAATTGAGGAGGGGGGGAAAAAAGGAAAACTTCACATGTGAACTTCTTCTCCTGCAGTAATTCAGCATCATGACATTCTATACTTCCCATTTCCATGCAAAAATATGCAGAGGCAAGTGCTAACCAACTCAGAGGCCACAAAACAGAAAACGGAAAACTCATTCTACTGCGTTATTGATCAACTTGAATGCACGTTATCTCTGTCAAAAAAGGTTATAATCTATACTTATATGGTTAGTGTCACCATACTTCAAGGAAACAAAGGCCAAATTTTTCTTCACTTCACTAACTTGTTTTGTTCTTTACAGTCACCTTATACGTCTAAATGCATTTAGAAAGTCCTTGGATAAGCACTCGTCTGCATGCAATACAGAAACAGTGATCAAGACAAGTGTTTCTCTTCTCATATCTTGCCATGTTGCTCTGGCCTGGTCTAAGCTGGATGTTATAACAACTTGCAGAAAGGTTGCAGTCAGAATGTGCTCCATGGAAGCGAACGAGAGAGGAGGCTGGAAAGAGGGCCGGTCAGTGAATGTTTCATTATATCTAATGTTGCCTTCCCTGAAGCGCTCTCCAAAGTAAGCGAGCTGCGTGAGCCGGAGCTCGAAACGCTCAACCCCCTTGTGACCACTTGGAGCAAAGCAACTCTCCACTTTCTTATTTTCACCCTCAAACGAGAGCCTCTGCATGGATTATGTGTTTGAACACAGTGGTGCTTTTTATTTAACTCGATTTTTGCTCGCATGTTTGAAGGCGTAGGGTTTTGCTCCCTGAGAAGGGGCCTTTACGTGATTGGAAAAGCATTTTTAGGACGATAAACAGGCAAAGTGTAACAGATATTTTTATAAGGGACACTGCCATCTCAAACATATTTGAAATGAATGTTTTGGAGATGATTTGATAAGACCTTTGGCTCTGGAGTGGATCGTTTTCATGGAAGCAGTTAAAAAGTTATCGGTTCATTCATTTAAGCAACATCTCAATAAATGTTGTTGAAACAGAACTACAGTTAGTTCACATGGATCTGGAATAAACATTTACATTATTTACTATTAAAAACTGTACATGAAGCTACAGATTAGCGAATGACTATTTCACCAAAACCGAAAACAGTTGTGTTTTGTGAAAGTGAGTGCCACCGCTTACTGATCCTCCCTCCAAAAATCAAGACTGATCTTAATTGCCTCTATCATTTCACTAAATGGTTAATGACAGTGATTGAATGCACACAGAGCTGTTTGAGTGTGTGCACCCTCTAACAGCTGTGTGCGTGTGTGTGTGTCTAAGTCGTGGTGCTCAGCCGGCTGCTGGGTCTTTGCTTTGATTTCCCTGCTCCGGCATGTGCGAGGACTTAGCGGGCCGAGCTCCCAGACATCTGTTGAATATTAGGGGCAATAACAGCTGGGCGGACCTCAAACATGGTCACCCACTTCACCTCACTGTGTCTCTGAGGATAACCCCAGCTGCCTCACGCTCCAGATGACAAGTGCCCGTTCACCGGCCCCCTGAGATCGGGGCCTGCCGATGAGGCAAGCACCCTCGCATGTACGCAATTCATCGGAAAGCCTCTCCTCCCTCTGTTTCTTTCTCTCTCTGACTTACTCCTGCTGTGCATGGGAACAAAGTGGGTGGTATACAGTGATTTCACCGCGATAACATCCCACCGTGTTTGATTTCCCATAATGTGTCAGCTTATTGTTGAAATAAATTTTGGCTCCACGGTGGTTGTCCGTCAACCGCTCTCCCGTGGCGTTTCTCCTTTGAAAGATTGAGGAAAACGGGAGAAAGAGGTCGGCCGTAGAGGCAGATGTTGAGGTCAAGCCTTTGTACATTTCCAAAACAATACTTCTTCTTTCACAAATTCAACATAATGCTAAGACGACACTGTGTAACAAATGACACATTCTTCCTTGCACACATGAAACGTTGGATCCTTTAGAAATAAAAGACACCCTTGCTCAGTTCAATACACTCAACCTCACTTCTGTATGGTATGACCATTAGGTGGCTAACGTTAGCAAACTGTAGATTAGACTGTCATAGACTCCTCTTCACTTGTGCTACTGTTACACTAAATTTAAGTGGATTGTGGGTAATTTTGGGGCAACTATTATTACCACAGAGTGAAAACTTTAAAAGAATTAGCAATACCTTAATTGGTCTGTTATTACGAGAATGATGACTAATGTTGGTAGACTTATATAACTGATATTTCTGTGTGTCAGTTTGCAGCCTTCATGACTTTTGTCTACTTGTGCTACTGTTACACTTTATTTTAGCATTTCCCATTGTCACTTGTTATCTTTACATAGTTAGCTTTAAGGTGGCAGGCTAGCAACTAACTACCAGGTGTAACTGCCGCATAGCTTTCTGAACTGACAATGCTAATGCTAGCTTGCTAACATAGCTGTTTAGAGTGAGGAGTTAATGAGATAATGGAATATAGCTGACATATCAGACTTAATAAAAATGTTGTTTTATAATTAAGTAAATTGAGGACATTTCCTCAAAAAACTTAAAATTTCAAAACGTTAGGTTAGCATAAATATCCATTTATGCTGAAAAAAACTGCTCCACAAAAATACATATTTATGCTAACCTAACAGACCAACAAGTCATGCCTACATTTACAAAGGATTGGCAGTTAAGTTTAATATATTGTGTGGCCCCTTAAATCTGTAATTTTGAGAGTTATGCTACAGCTTGTCATGCTACAGTAACTTCATGTTTACGCTATACTGATACTAATGTTTTCTAGCTACCTAGTTACACATTAATAAGGCCTTTAATAGCTAAGACATCCCAGTAAATCACTAGTTTAAAACCCAGTAGTTACTAAGATCTTCGGAATAGATTACACACAACATTAGTAATGGATTTACAAATAGCCGGTGCTACCCAATCCTGACCTGTAGGCAGTCAAGTTGAAACCTTTCTATAAAGTTACATCTCACCATATTGCAAGAAAAGAAGCAGCTTTAGAATAAATAATAATAACTAAATCAATAACCACATTCATGTATAACTACAGTCACTTGCTGGCGTACTAATACGCTTGGTCCAACATTTTAAGATTCAGCCTTGCTGCATTCTGGGTGTCGTTATGGAGTCACATTTTATGACCTTGTGATTAGTGTTTTTATGGTAGTAGGGAGGTCTGCAGATGGTCTGTGTAAACTTGTCACACTGAGGGGCTCTTGTGGGGCAGTGAAGGAGAGAAGGAGAGCTCTGTTAAACCTACAGGAGTATGAACAGAGACGGAGTGCCCTCTTCTGGAGGCTTTTACATTTTACACTGCAGATGCTAAACAGCACAGTAGCTGATGATCTTGTCCAGGACGGATTTTAATGCATGTGACATTTTGAAATTCCCCAAGTGAATGTTACAGAAGTACATCAGGTTTAGAGATGTGGAGAAAATGTACATTTGTGACAAACTTCTCTGATGACGCTCATGAAAGGAAAAACAGAAAATATTTATTTTTGAGAAGCTGAAACGGGTGGATTTTTGGCATTTGTGCTTAAAAAAGGACTAGCTGACTGAGAAAGTAGTTACAATAAACTCTTTACTCTTTAAACCCTTTAGGTGAACTAAAGAGGTTAGCTGCCGACATATTACCACTTCATTTTGTCTGCATTTGACTTAAGATTTCCAAAACCACACATGTGGTGTGGACAATTCATCTCTTCCAGTAACTGCATAAGTTATTGAAGCTGTGATTATGTCAGGTGCTTCCTCCGCAATTGGTCACTGAGTAAAAAAAGACTCTAAGTGTGTGTTCCCAGATCTGAAGACTAGTTCTAAACAATGCTCCTGCCCCAGCGCCTGGTATGACAGAGGTCCTGTTGTCTTGGAAATACTGATGACCCCTTACATCCTGCACAGCATGTGTTAAGCGTTTTACACATTATGTGTTAAGCGTTTTACACATTCTTCAACTTCCAGGCTCTAGTTACACTCATTTGGTCTCCGTCTCACACGTGTACCAACGTATTGAAGCAGGATGATGGTGAAGAGGAGATCAAAGGAGAAGCGTTTGGAGGTGAATGTTAGAAATGAGCAATTGCCAAGTGTACTATGAAGTCATATTATTACACAGTAACTTAAGACTTGATATCTGTGTTGACATCTTTAACAAAATGAATCTGATTCTAGTGCAGTTCTCCATTTGTTGTGTTTATGTAACTGTTATGACTTTTGTAATTAGCACAGATTTGCCTCTTTGGAGACAATATGCATCATCATGGCAAGTCAAGGCAAAAATAAAATTATTTCTCTCCTCACTGTCCTATGCAACTTTTCAGGAGCTTACAGGCTTCGTACCAGTGTACTTTCATATAATCCAATTGGTTTTGAAATGTTTTATTTTGGTTAAGATTTAGGATTGTTTTCTAAATCCATAATGTACCACTTAACACTCCAGTTTATCTGAAACATTCAAAGTCGCTAGAGATAGTTTTTACTGGACAGTGAAATTACTGTATGTAGGTTGTAAGGGCAAATACTATTACTATCAATGACCTTTACTACTGTTCATGTCATGTTCATAGCATTCATAATCCATACTGTGACAATCAGACATGGCTTGGTTTTTACGACTGCTGCTGCACTGCCTCATTTTAGGAACATAGTGGTTGTACGAGTTCATAAAACCGGTAAAGCAGTGATATGCCGAATCAAATTTCATTTCACAAATCATTACTTTCAAGCTCCGGCTGTTTCATTTACAGCCCGAGCAAAACATGCCAAGAAAGATGTAATGAAGTTTGAGAAACGGACGGGACATGGAAAATGGAAAATATGTAACAAGTACCATGAAACTGCTCCATTGTGAGCTATATTGGGAGCGAAATACATTTCTGGATGGGGGTTTCTCTAAATGACGCACGCACACACGGAGGATTAATGGAACTTCAAACGTGTTTTTCTTTGTAATGCATCATTATGAAGCAGTGAATCTGTCAGCGAGGGGAATCTGTGCGCTTTGGTCACTGGACTGGCCCTGCAATTATCACAGAAGCACTTAGTGTCCTTTTACTGTGGGTTGAGGGACATATGGAGAAAAGATTGACCAAGTAAAACTCGGGCAACAGGTGTTTTACTGCAGTTTTTTTTTAAACCACATTTACATGCACTTTTGGCATGTTTAAGTTCTTTTGGTTAATTTTGATGAAACATTTGGTTACTGTGATGAATATAATAATTTCATAGATTTGTTTTAGCTTGCCATAATTGGAAACCCAGAGATTTAGAAAATAATACGACCAATCAAATACAAAAAAACATTTTACAGGAACATTACTTTTGCTGCTGAGAGTTAGATGAGGATATCAATACCACTCTCATGTGTGTATGAAGTACAGCCAGCAGACAGTTAGCTTAGCTTAGCATAAAGACTGGAAACTGGGGGAAACAGCTAGCCTGGCTCGTTCTAACAGTAACAATATCCATCTACCAGCACCTCTAAAGCTCACTAATTAACACATCATATCTAGGTTGTTTAATCTGTATAAAAACGACAAGTTGCAGATTATATAAGTAAGTATGTTAAACGTCTTCTTAGTTTATTCAGCTAGTTGTGTCAACTCAGTTTGTTTGCACTCATTTCTGGGTTAGCAGTAACTTAAAATTACTAGTCCTGACAACTAATATTTTCCTGTTTAGACAACGTTAACGTAGACAAATATATATATATATATATATATATTATAGTTAAGCAACAAATGTTTATATTGTCAAGAGTATAAAGTCCAGCCACACTGAAACATGACTCAATGAAACAAGTGTGTTTCAAAGCTGTGTTCAGTCTTTATGCTAAGGTAACAATAAGCCTATTTCCCAATATGTCAAACCTTTCCATTAAGTTGTAGGAATAATTACAGTAGTTTTCATGGTGAGGATAAAGCAGCGTCTTTTGATTTCTGCCTGACAGGAACACACAGATCCAGGTTTTTGCACAGCCACAGTGCACGCTAAAATGTCTCTGTAATGTCAGATTATTCAGAAATCCGTCCATGCACTTCTGTTTTGTGTTCATTTATTGAGACACCGTTGGATTTTCCTGAACTCACCAGCACTCCACTCTGCCCATTTTGGCCACATCTGAGCCCGGCTCCCTCCGTTACCCACTAAGTGCTTAAAAGAAACTGGCTCTGCTTGTCCAGCAGCTTTCAGACTGCCAATCACAGCAGCAGCTCTGAATGTGTCCAAACTAATTACTGACAGGATTAATCTCTCATAAAAGCACCACTAAGGGCTTTGTTTCAAATGTCACTGTCATGCCACATTCTATATACCCCCCCCCCCCCCCTTTTTTTACGATCACTCTCTGCGGTAACCATCCTGGAAGAAAGACGTTTTGAATATGTTTGGATTCAGCAGAAACGGAGGGATATTACATCGATATTTAACTCCGCGGTGCCTAGCCAGCAGAGGCTAG
>JAVQJF010012253.1:0-42884 GCA_036023855.1 Gadopsis marmoratus
TGTCAACTGTTTGGCTCTGTTTACCAGTAGGCCCAAATGTATCTAATAGGCACCCAAAAATACTTACAGTATAATTTATTTCACCTATCCTCTAAAGTACCCTGTATGTAGGCTACTCATTACTTACCAAAATACTTGCAGTAGGCTGTAAGTAAATGTATATTTAGATAAACGTTGTATTAAGTATAAATTCACCGAAAGCCCAGATGTCCCAGTTTTCCACGAACACTTAAACGCAGCATGCCTAATAAACAGAAATGAAATACAGGGATCTTACCTAACTCCCTAACACAAAACAGGAGAAAAATAGGTATAACCACAAAATGGCCTCTCCCCTACAATTACCCAGACTGCTCTTTTTAAATGGTATTCACATCCGAGCAATAGCTCAACACATTAACCCTAAGACAATAATTAGAGTCCACTACACAGCCCAGCTCAGTACAGCACGGTCAGTATGGTTGGGAGTCAGGCAAAGAGGAGACTAATATCATTGAACTACTCTTTTCATATGAACTAGTCATCTCTGAGAGTAATTCGGTCATTTGGCTGCGCACGCGCTTTGCGCAACAATAATAATGTACGAGTTACCTTTTTCTCACGTGGCAGCTACACAGGGTTAGTACTTCCTGAACGAGAGTTAATGAACTAAGTCACTAAAATTAACCTGTGATGCCATCACTAACGGACGCCTGCTGGACTGGGCAGGTGCCATTTTAAGGTAGACGCCAACAGTCTCCTGTCCAATCACCAGTCACCATCTGAAACGGAACATAATAAAGAAATACAGAACATCATGAACAGCACCACCCTCAGGCAGGGAGGGACAACGGCACCAAAATCACAATCGCCCCCCATTGCAAATACACATTATAACCCAGGGTCATAACAGTATGCACAGGAAGCTTTTGGAAAGCGAAAAGGATCAGTATAGTAAAATATATGTGAGGAAGTGCAACCTCCCTCACCGGTTAAAACATTTTTGTTTAGTTTGTTATCGTTGTGTCAACCACCGTTGTCCAAATGGGTCCACACTACACATTGTAATCAAATTATGTATTTTTTTGTTTTCTGTTAATATATAAACCTTGCAGAGGTCTGTTACAACCTGAGGTGAGATGCTTTGTCTGGTTTCTGGTGGAAAGGCCATCTTGTGCACCTGCCTAAAGAGGACGCATGTCTCCACAGTGGGAGGCGGGTTCTCTGTGTTGATTGGAACTAAAGGGATGATGTCATCCCAGTCAATTAGGCTAAATATTGATTAAAAGTGCATATAATCTGGGGTTTTGAAAGTACAATATTCATGTTAACCAGTTGTAGAAGACCTTGGGGCCCTGTGGATATCGACAGATTGTGTAAAGTAACTTTGTCAGCTTTCTCCTCTAGAGGTCCGCCCTGATAGTTCCATTTGAATTGGATAGACGGGCTCTCTGACTTTATATGCTGGGAACAGAACAGACTGGAGGCAACTGAGGTTTTCCACTCCTGAATAGCAGGACCTGAAGTGTGATGTTTTGATGACTAAAACTGAAACTCTGTATATGTTTCCTGGAAACCTACATTGTCGGCATGATGTTTTTGGTGTCCATTTGCCACCGTATCCCTTCTCTCTTAACAATCCTAACAATATTCATATTTACTCAGGTTGTGATGTGTGCATTTGTAAAATAGTTTTTTTGGTTTTCAAATTGCTTAGTATGTGTGTGTAGATTGGACCACGCAATTGTGAGTACACAAAGTTCATTGTTCACATTTATAAATCTTGTTTTTCATTCACAAGTCGTGCTTTTCATTTGTAGATCATGTAATACACGTTTGTAAATCTTATTGAGATGAGTTCCACTCCATGGTTTATAATGCACGGAGTTTCCAAAGAGCTGTCACACAGCTGTTGCTCCAACATAATATGCAGTTTATTTTCCTAAACTGCACAGCAAACAGGTCAACTGCACTCAAAGGTGTTGTAACACCTTGACAAGGGAGTTATTTTACCAGACAGCAGCCGTTTGCTTTCTTACCACTTAAAGCAAAGGTCACCTCAGGGCAGGACTGCAACACATAAACATGGCACATCTGGGTACTTTCAGGGTACAGCCAGCAGGCTAGCATCCTCTGCAGTCTATTTTTAAATTGACTGGTACTTTATTTGTCCCACATGGAAAATCGCTTGTCATAGCATATGACAACAATGAGACACAATAACTAAGAAGGAAAAAAACATCGACATGTAAAGCCAAGATGCAGTAATCATCACAATTGCTGCACACTATACTGTATTGTGCAATTAAACCATTTTATTATTGTGCAGATATAATGACCTTTTGTACACACATCACCTGTGAGGAAATTAGGCTCTTGTGACCAGCTTTTAAGGAATTCAGTCATTCTTACTTTTATCTTTTATTATAATATTCACCACTTTTTTCCTGTTTCAACTGAGCTGAGATCTTGATTGGCTGCGCTGATTTGATTTGAATTTAGCAACCTCTTTTGTTTTCTCCATCCACTTTTGTAGGAAGCTTACGCTCGCCAGGTTCTTCAGCTGTGTAGAAAGGTGTTGAGATCTGAAGAGGTACACGGGGTCTGAGACGGACTTGGGTTCAGTTAGCAGACCCAGCCCGATGTATTGAATACATACGTTTCCCCTTGGTGGTCCTGTTTCCTCACACAGTCCAAAGACATGCAGGTCAGGTAGACTTTGTGATTGTATATCTATGGTAACCCTGGGATTTACAAGCCATCTGTCTAAATCGCTCTCTGCTCTCTGGTCAGTGAATACTGGGACAGCTTCTGGCCCTCGAGACCCTGAAAAACAATAAACATGTAAAGAAAAGCAATGAATGAATACTTTAGGCCTTTACAAATGGAGTCGCAAATTCACGCCTCGATTAATTTTAATGACAGCCTGGCAATAGACCATGTAACAATTAGTATAACTTCAGAAACATTTTATAACTATAATAACAGTGTGCCATCTAATGAGATGACCCTACAGCTAAACTACTAGCTCTTACTCTTACCTAGTGGACTGCATCGGGCTGGGGCACTGGACTTAGACCTCTATGCACATCCAGATGCAGCAGTTACATCTTTGTGCTGGTTAACAGTCTGTAGAGGCTTTTCACTGCTGATCTAAATTAATTGTAAGGATGAGAATCTACAAGCAGTGGCTCAATATGCATCCTGCTGCCGTGTTTGTCCCTCATTGCCCAGCTGCACACTGTGTATCCATCATAAAATTCACTGTAGATGCAAGAGGCAGCGCACTGTAAAGATGATTTGTAACACTCTCTTGGGCTGCAATGAGCTTCTAAAATTCTGATTAGATTGTCAATGAAATGCTTCTAAGAAATTAAGTCTAGAATGAAAAAAGAAACATGAGTAATCTGATAAAATATTGGATTGCAGTTAGTTGGTTGTTTTTTTTAAGTGATTACAGTGTGATAACACCTTTCCCAGGCATGAAGAGGTGTGCTGTGGGTGGTGTCCCCAAGCAGGGTTTTAAGTTATTCTATAGTTGTTTATTTGGCTGAAAGGCTAAAAGTAATCTATTGGGAAAAATTCCCCACACTGCCACTGTGGCAGTTCACCAATGACTCAGTTTAGCTGCACAGTCTCGGCAAGGGATTTCTCATATATTCTGCTTTCAGGACAGCTGTTCCCTCTCTGTACTACTACTGACAAGGGGACACCTCAGTACATTGATTAAACTTTTTCTTGACAGTTTATTTTTGACTCGGGGTAGTAGAAATGCATTAAATCTCCAGTGAGTACAATATAAAGTACACCTCTCTATGTCCCATTGGTCCAGGAGCAGAATAGAGTTTGTCCACCCTGACCCCACCCTTGTTAAGACAGTATGTCACTTAAATTGTGGCGTTTGGTATGGTCATTATAATGATACGATCAGTGTGGACTTGAAGTGACAAAATGAATGAAACAAGTGTTTTATCAAGAGGAAATCATGATTTTGAAACATTATTTTGCCTCTAGTCTAGCGTCCTCAGTCTGAGACCATCCATGTTTGTCACTGGTGGGCAGTTTACTGATGTCACACTGTATAATTTCTGGGTACTTTAGTGTTTAAATTACATTACCACTCATGTCAGTTGGGGGTGCCAACTTGTAAAAAATGTGTAATCTAGCTTCAGGAAATTGGATTGTCCATTTTTCACTCCTATCATACCCAGAAGTTTTGGCCTGTCTGGTGAATGAATTGCATTCCCCCAGCACACATACACATACTTACTACACACCATCGCTGCCAGCTTCTGATTCAAGTGAGTCAATTTGTGAGTGTGCTATTTGGTTGGAAAATAATGTACAAACATGGCCTTCTGTCATGTCTTCAAAAGGAAAATGCCTCAACTTTAGTAAAGCTACATTTTTTTTTTTGCAATAACTGCCACATTTACAGTGGGTCAATTGAGAGGTCAATCAAATCCAAAGTAAAAATATTGATTGTTTGGTGTTCTGTTAAAAATCACTGTGTGATATGAAGAAAATAGCCTCTTTGTTGTGGTGTTGTTGGGTGTAATAGTAATAAGGGCATTACTGCCACCAAGATTGAAATGAAACCTATACCCATGTGGACTTCCCTTGACAGGGGTCACCTCAGCTTATTCTGTATTTGAAATGGCTGACTGACCGTAATTCATTAGACGTGTACAGAGGGTTGGCATTTTAACAGGGTCCAAATCAAATCTTATTTTTCACGGGGACCTAGGGCTGCACAACAGCATAGTAAGTATGGTGGGGAGGCTGCCCTCTGACCAGAGGACCCAAGTGTAAATAACCATACAGAGAAGCAGCTGACCTTCTGAAGTGCCCTTGAGCAGGACAATGAACCTTTACCAGCTTGTCAGTAGCTGAGGCTGCAGTGAAGTAGTAAATTACATTTAATGATTCTCCAGTTTTTTATAAACTTGATTGATTTGACAATAGGTAAGTTTATGCATATTTTAATATATTCATGTGAGAACTTCTCCCCACAGTTGCTGCTCAGCAGTGACTCAGCACTGCTGCAGCCTCGGCTCAGTGAGGGAATTCAAGAACTAGTCCACCCAATTATGGCTGTGTGTTCTCTTGCACTTTGACATAAGGTCACAACAGAGAGGGCAAGATCAGCAGGCATAGTATAGTTTTTCATTTTCAAGTTTTTTTTTCTGGGCTAATGGAGGGGGCATCTCGGTGTCAGCATTGCAATGCAAGTTGTTGTTATTCTCCTGTAGATAAACTGAATGGATATAGTGTGCACTGAGTGTAATGTCTAGAAGGCTCTGTTGACTGACAGCGACCAGCAAAAGTATACCTTAGATGGTTTGACTTGAGTGGCAAATACATATCTGTGAATTTAGGTTCAGAGTAAGAGAAAGATTACTATCAGTTTCTCTCCAGCTATGATCGTGCCCTGAGGATCCCCTAAAATTCACGGTACTACAACTTTACTGGCTGACTTACTGAAGGTATTTCACTGTAGGTTTGAATTGCACAGTGCTCTTAACAATGTTTAAATAGCCTATTGAGCTGCTCTTAGCTGCTCTGCTGCTTGCTAATGATCTCAAAGTGATTAACGCTTCACTTATCCCTTCAAAGAGCATCCAACCTTAAACAGAAACACAGATTTTTTTGTTTCTGACGGTGCGGTCCAAATTTGAACATGAGGAACTCTTTCCTGACAAATCTCAATAATGTGCTGGAATCAAAAGAAAATATTCCAAACAGAAGCCATCAAATTGAAGGCAATTTTTGTGTTTATTGTCAACACTGTTTCAGTTAAAGATTTGTAAAGGTCTAGATTACACTTTTTTATTTCTGATATGATTACTTCCTTCCTAACTTCCTTCCTTCCTTCCTTCCTTCCTTCCTTTCTTTCTCTGTTTGTTTCTTTGTTTGTTTCTTTGCTTTAGAAAATAAAGAAGCTAATCTAATATAGTTTGAGGTTGCAGGCTGCTCTTAATGCCTTTCTAAATGGGTCCATTTGGATCTATTGAACAGCACTGAGCTTCTTGCTAATGACCTTAGTGTGATAACACTTCAGTTCCTTCCTTTAAGTCTGCTGCTACTATGCAATCTGCCTTGACTGTCTAGACACCACACATACAAACAAACATATAGATAAAGACCTGTTCTTGGTTTATGTTTCACGTGTCCCCTTTTTGCAATTCAAAATCATGCCAAAGTGAGTTAAAAAAGTTTTGATGATAAGGAAATTATTTGGGGACAATTTAGTAATGCTCCTTAAGTCTCCAAACCTCTGAGGGGACAGGCGCTGTGTACTGTGCATGTTTGACATCTAAGACAGCAGAACCACAGAGATGAAACTGTTTAGTCTTCTACAGCTGACTAGCTAATTAGCCTATAATCTGACATTAGCAGTGCACCTTTAACCCTGTGGATGCTTGTTTGGTATCTCGCTCAACAAGCCAAGGTACAACACAAGACATGTGTCCATGTTTGTCGATAAGAAGGTGCAGTAGAAGAACATATTAGCTAGAAAGCTATATAGTGGGTTGCAGTTCTTTACATGTTTTTCACAGCTGTTATGTGGCTTTTAGCCTATGAAAGAGCAGTGATAAATTACTGCTTTTAGCAAATACATTTAAATTAAATTATTTGGATATATACAAACAAATAAATATCTGTCCTACATAGGCAGACAGGAATTTGAAATCCCAAACTCCAAAACGCTCTTGGGAACTGATTTTTAATTTTTAAGGAAAAGAAAGCAAACTGGGTATGCAATTTACAAACAAGATGTGTATACTGTAGCAAAGAAAACCCCATACAATTTAATGTTAGTTTGACTGCTGTAAATGCTTGCATGCCTGTGAACATGTATCTTTCTTTGTGCATATGTGGCAACTGATTGGTGGTCTTCAACTTTTAGCCAAATTAGTTATAAAACTAATAGTTTGACTGATGTTTGACAGCCAACAAATGGTTTCTGTTTCCTACATAATACCTGTTGATGGATAAAATATTTTGTCTTTAAATAAAGGTTAAGAAACATCTGAAAATCTTAACAGTGATGATGGTGTATATTTAAAAAATCTACAAAAAACAAACGTGTTGTGTATCTTTATAGAGTACTAGTATAATACTATAGAAGATTATACAAAAGCACATAAATTACACAAATAAAGCAAATACATAAACGACAATGGTTTATTAAAGCACCCTGAGATTTGTTGTTAGCCAGGAGTTAATAGCTCAGAAGGTTGTTTTGCATCTCTTTCCCATTATTTATGGCCATTTTGGAAAGACTAAACATTGCCAGAGGCTGCAACATTCAGTGTATAATAAGATAGTAAAATGCTTTTTTCAAGCATGAGTCTCATATTTATTGAGCTACATCTTTGAACTGCATGAAGGTAAGCCCTGCATTGTGAAGACATTTTAAACTTGAGGACAATTGGCATAATAGAAGCTTTCTTACTATTTTCTGCTCTGAAATGATTTTCTTCTATGATGTAATTAAGTCTGGACTTAATCACGGGAGGTCTTGAGGTTGGCAGAGGTTGCCAATCTTTTCAAAAATTTTCTTTTTTTGTTCACAAAATGCTCCTTTATAATGGCTATAATTAATGTATTGTTATTAACATGCAACCCCTAACATCACAGCACTTTCATTGCACGATGCAGTTGTTTGCTAAATAGAACTCCCATTTCAGTACTAGGCTTTTGAATTTCCCCAGTGATATAATCATTCGTTTCTATTGCTGGAAATTGTATGAGACCAAACCCTGCAGGAATTAATAAATCTCTCACTGGTTTTCTGTCTCTTTTTGTCTGTTTTCTTACCTCTCAACATATTTGTATTAATAACTGTTTGAATGTTTGCTTTTGTTTTTGTTTTTCTAGGTGATAAAGCTGTCATTTGAAGAGTTTGACCTGGAAAGAGGATATGACACACTAACTGTGGGAGATGGGGGGAAGATAGGAGACACTCGGAGGGTACTCTATGTGTAAGCACCACATACTGTATATGTTTTGGCCTATAATACAATAATATATACAATACAGTACAATAATACAATTGGAGACAATTGACTTCCACTGAGCAGTTACACATTATATTGGATTGCATTATAAACTTATGATGTTTTGATGGATTACACATTATGCACATTTAAGTCAGAACCTTGTAAACTACGTGGGGTACAATAGGAATGTGGGCATTTTTTTTACAGTGCTCATAAACAATTCTGCTAAACCAATCATAGATTAAGTCATCTAAGTATTAATATGTTATATTAGGCTGGTAAAAAATTAAAGTAATAAACCAGTAATGGTTATTAACAGTTTGTGTTATGTGTATAATGTATATGTATTTGTGTATACATGTAGACTTACTGGCTCCAGTGTCCCTGACCTCATCGTTAGCTTGTCCAATCAAATGTGGCTCCACCTGCAGTCGGACGATACAATTGGCTCAGCGGGTTTCAAGGCAGTCTATGAAGGTATGGGCTTTCAATGGACACAGCCACTTTAAATACTACTTTCTCGCTCGTTCTCTCCTTCTCTGAAACACACACACACACACACACACACAAACACAAATGTGTTCAACACACAGATATACACACTTGCATAATGGAGTGTGAAAGTCATGGCGTTGCTGACGTGGGGATTCAACATTAAACACAACTGTTGTTGTCTGTCCTTGTGTATACATATGAGTGTGTGTGCGACTGCATTACAAGAAGGTTTTAAATTAATTATGAGTCAATCAGTTGATCGTTTTGCTTGGTTATTTTTCATATTATGCCAAAACTGACACTGATAGAGAGATAAAGATGGTGACAGTCACAGTGAGTGAAGGTGAGAGGGAGGGATATAAATGTTTTTCTAAATATTTACTTATTATTTAGAACAATCCATTTATTACATTTATATATTTGACTGCATACTGTATCTCACCATGCCCAACAAGCTCTTTAAATTGAATTGAACAAAATGGAACTCAACTAAATTAAATGTACTTGAGACAAAGAGTGAAACAGGTCGCAGAATAGATCATTTCATAAACGCAGAGAAAGAGGGACGACAGAAATTGACAGAGTGGGACAGAAGGAGACAAAATGACAAATTGAGTGAGAAGACGTAAAGTGTTTCAGAGACCGAGTGGAAGAGAGAGTATGAAGGACAAAGGTTGTGCTCTTTGCTTTGCTAAGCTGTGTTTGATTCAATCATGTTGCTGACACTGTTGTCCAGGGTCTGTTACTGTTCAAGGGAGTCAGCACAGTGTAACTGCACAAACTTGTGTGCGCGCATGAAACCGTAACTGTAAGCAGGTGATGTTTAACATCATGTTACAAAGTCTCCTTGGCTCAACATGAGGCTAAGATGATGCTGACCTTGATTTAAGGGCTAACCTTGATTTTTATGTGTTTTAACATTTATGCTAACACAGGTACAGCATTTTACCTCTTAACAACTTTGCTTAAGTTGTCAAACATACCACCTATCTACCTTCGTTATCTGATACTATAAATTCAAGATACATATGTGACAATATTAGACTAAGTAAGGAAGAAACAAGTAAACAGTACTTAATGACCTCTAGATGATCTTGTAGTTTCAGTTTTTCCCCAGGATTGTGGTGGGGTGTGTGGGTGTGTGTGTGTCCTTGCATGTATATATGTGATGCTGTCACATTGCATAATGTCACCATGTTATACACTTTGATCAGAGTTACCCCCTGAGAGCTCTTAGATTTTCAGCCCTGCAGTAAAACCCAGCACGGGGTGTGTGTGTGTAGCTGTCTTGTTTTTGAATGCTGTCATGTTGCACTTGTTAATAACTGCAGCTGTGTGGGTTTTTTTTGTGTGTGTGTGTGTGTGTGTGCATGCATGTTTGAGAGAGAGATAGTGAGTTAATATCATAGACACACACAGCCCATTAAGATAATTGAGCTTTCAGTAAAATGTTGCTGCCAAGTTTTCAGGCTGATGGCAATTGGTTGTGAAAAGAGTAACAATGTAAATAGTGTATTTATTTTTTAACTAATCAAAGGACTGAAAATTACCATTGAATATCTTTAAGATTCTTCTGCAGAATCAGCATTATCAGTGAGATTGATTCACTGGATACGATCCTTGTTGCAGCACTGCAGATTTACAACTTTTATTTTGACTTGACTTTATTGATTGCCATATCAACCTCAAAATGCAAACACTAAGCATACATGAAAACAATAGTTTGATAGTTGTTTACAGTACAGTGCTGTTTGACAGCTGATGCTCAAGTTTTAAGCAGTCAGTTGGATAAACCAACAAAGAGTTTCCACTTCCTGCATTCAGCTGTTTTACCATGTCGTGATACAGTATCATAACTTTATCAGAGAAATGTAAGACTATAACATTTTCACTGTGATTGATTACCTACATCAAGAAAATTCAGTTTTCTGCAAGTAGGTTTTCGTGCTGCATTGGCATGAACTGAAACCAAACTTGGCTGTGATGTATTGAAATACATCTAAACCTTTGTGACAATGGTTGGCAGTAATGCAAAGTTTATTGGATTTCTAGTTAATGGGCTAAAACACACAAGACTACTGGAAAGGTCCACCAGTGTATTTTTTTTTCTTCCTTTTGCTTTATAACATCTGAATACATTTATGTTCTATGTTTTTTGTTTGATTTTCTATTCTCAGTTATGTAGATTACTTTATATAATATGTGACTGTTGGCAAGGAAAATAATAAAATGTTGTATTGACTTGTAAATCTACATTCTGCACTTCAGTAAAATTCCTTAAACTTAGACAGAAAGGAAAGGAAACAATGACAGAAAAAGAAGAAAGGAAAAAAAAAAACTTAAAAGAAAAGTCAAAAGAATGAGTGGGAGAGGCAGTTACAACCATAATGACAAACTTACCAGGGGCTCAAGATCGCTGATATCCATCCTGACAGTTGTCAACTGTGTGACAGCTAGCTGTGGGCCACGGCCACACACACCCACATCCGCCTGCCTCATCTTTGAGTATTCTTGTGGGTGTACTTACATCCCAACAGATCGTAAAACACATGCACGCGCGCACGGGTGCATACACACACACGACTCACCTTGAGATGTATTTGCCCAAAGCGAATCCAGGAGCATGGTGGAGCATGTGTTACAAGATGACAGTCGTCTGGGAGAATGTCAAACTTTAATGCAGGGGAGCGAGGGAAGTGGTTAAAAACACACTGCCATTAAGGGAAGAAGGCATAAAAAAAGAGAGTGACAAAATGAATGGAATATGATTGCAGGCCAGTTCAGGAGTACTGCTAATGTGACACTCATGCCAATAAAGCACAGTGTATTGAATCAGATTGAGAGCGGGAGCGATAAGAAGAAAATAGAGCGCTGTGGGAGAAAAGGACAGGGGCAATTTGAAAGGAGGACATACAGATATGAAAGGATAAAGATAAAGGAACAAGGAGAGAAAAACCGCGTGTCAAATATGTATCATATTTAATACACACAAACATCAGTGTTGCTGTCTTTGATGTTTACCTCCTGCTGGTTACTTAAAAGTATAGATCACTGTTTGTTTGCATCTACCTGTATGACTCCACTTATTGTTTTGCTTTTTACAATTAAAGCTGAATTACACTACAATTACTCTGATGACAATTAGCTGTGAAAAGGGAAACAATTCAATTATTTTCTCAAAGGTTGTATTTCATTTTTTAACATGGCAATATCAAATAATAGACACTAGACATGTTCACATTTGCTGCTCCACAGCCATATTACTGTTGCTGCTAGTCCTCCTTTTAAGACTTCACAGTTCTTGCCATATGTCAACATGTTGACAGCACTATCAGGATGGCTGCCAGCTCTCTTCCAAAGAAAGTAGCATGAATTATAAGTATGGCTCCTCTCCTCTCCTATTGGGTCAATCTTGGCCCCAGCTGAGTGGACAGGCTTTGTCTTCAGACAGCATGAGAAGGGTTTGTTCGCAGACTGGAGACTCATTCAAAGATACACCCACATTAATCTTAACCCTAACCATAACTCTTTTCACAGCGTATATCTTTGAGCGGGCATGTTTTGTAGAATCCACAATTGCAGATAGATCTTCTCAGGCCCCTTTACCTGGGCTACCTGTCATCAGCCCTTTTGGAATTTGAGAGTGGCACAAATAACGCCTGCATCAATGTCAGCTGGGTGAAAATCAGTTGCCAAAAGCTTTTATTTAACATTTTTCCTCATGGTCCAAAGAAGTTGATTTTGAGAAAGTCTGAAAAGTATTAAAATAGTTTAGTGACAAACATATACCTACAGCTCTGGAAAAAACTAAGGGACCACTGCAAAATTACCAGTTCTCTGGTTTTACTATTTGTAGTTATGTTTTTGAGTAAAATGAACTTTGGAAAATTTGGAGTGGTCTCTTAATTTTTTCCAGAGCTATATGTGAGAATAAACATAGCTACTTTTACTATAAACACCACATACACAATTTTCAGATTTGACTTACCTAAAAATCACGGCATGCAGATTCATTCATTCATTCATTAACCAGACTGCTTATCCCGAAGGGTCGCAGGGGGGGGCTGGAGCCAATCCCAGCTAACATTGGGCGAAAGGCAGGGAAACACCCTGGAATGGTCGCCAGTCAATCACAGGGCAGACAAACAGACATTTAGGGGACACCCACACCACATTCATACACCAATGGGGACACAGTTGCCATGCTGGCCTCCACCGGGGGCAACTCGGGGTTCAGTGTCTTGCCCAGGCATTGTATTACAAAAAAGTGGGGGCTAGAGTGCCACACATGTCTTACTTATTTTAATACTTTTTTTTTAATACTGTCTTCCAATTATGGAGGTGTCACATGATGTGTAGCCAAAAACCAAAATGTTAGGATGAGGTTTGTTGGATTACCCCTCGGTAGCTTAGCATTTCTTCTAAATGTCACACCTCTCAAAAGGAGGAAAAGTAGCAATTAATGGCCCCGCACGGGTGCTCGTTCAATGTCAAAACATTTAATTGCATCTCAGGTTTTGAAGGTGGTTTTGTGCTTGTTTAAGTCAGTGGCTTTTTTCTCCCCCTAAAGGGTTGTTTCAGAGAGGATGGGGGTTGGTCCTGTCCTCAAAGTAGAGACTCCCTCATTCCCTTATAAATACACTCATAGATCACCCACCCACACACCTGCTGTAATCTGACCATTTCTAGCATTAATACTAACGGCGAGGAAGCAGGGAGTATTTATTTGGTGCAAGTGTAAAGAGTGGGACCTAAACAGGGGCACCAGGAAGGTGACGTGGAATGAGATGAGGGACCGAGTGGCAGAGAAAGGAAGAGCGATGGGAGCAGAGTAGAATAAGGGAGGGAGGGTTTAGTGCCAAATAAGCTGCCCTCTCTTCTCCCACATCTCAGTCTGTGAGCACTGGAGCGCATTCCCGACATGCACACCTGTAAGCCTTCTTCATTCATCCAGGGATGCAGCACGCATGTATGAATGACAGCGACACCACTGAGACGTTAAAGGCAGCAAAGAGTGTTTTAAATCTGTCTTGATGAGAACATTGGCGCTCGAAGGCAGATGCAGCGGAGGAGAAGCTGACAAGCAAAGAAGTCGATGTTGAGCCGCTCCAGTCTGCAATTAAGGTCTGAAGCCTTTATTCTCATTTGATCTATGAGCCTATTGAAATCTGCAGCATGGACAATCAGGACATGCTTTCTGACTGTTTGTGGATGGGGTTTTTTCCCCTGCTTTGCTGGGTCTACTATCATGGTGCATGTTGAACAAGGCAAGCTGTCAATCTGGCAGAGTTACAGAGAACTTTTGAGTCAAGTCTGTTGACATTCATGGGATTAGAGAGCAGATTTGTTCAGGATAATTTTATAATTAATTTCTTCTTCTGTTGTTAATTACTAGTCACAGCATGAAATCTCATCTAAGTAGTTACTGTCACTACAGCAACATCAGACATCTGGTTGAAAAGATTGACACCTTAATATTATCTGTGTCACAGTCCAACTTTAATTTGCAGAGATGTAGTCTGTCATTTTTGGCACTTCTCAGCACTGCTGAAATGTAAATCTTTTAATTAGACTTTGGATCATCTTCAAGAGGTCTTTGGCATCATGCTGCAAAACTCTCTGGAGCGAACGACAGATTATCTAACACTACATTCTCAAAATACTGACACTAATGAAGATGCGGTTGAATATATAAAATATGTTCACTCTTTTGCATGACTTGTTGACACAAAAAAGTCTGTCTATACAAAAGCTTACAGCGATTTAGAAAGAATAGAACAGAATATAACTTTTATTGTCCTATCAGCAGGACACTTGTCTTTGTCTCAGCATTAAAAACAGCAGCACACATAAAAAAAAAAGAGGGGAAAAAAAACACAAATCATCAGCAGTACACCAACATGTGTGCAGAAGTTGATACAGCTTAATGAGATCTCGCAACATAGAGATATTTTAGTGATGTTGCAGGTATTGGGGCGGCTGTGGCTGAGAGGATAGTGCGGTTGTCCATTAACCCCAGGGTTGGTGGCTCAATCCCAGCTCCTGCTGCCCGCATGTCGAAGTGTCCCTGGGCAAGACACTGAACCCCGAGTTGCCCCCGGTGGTGGCCAGCGTGGCAACTGTGCAACTTAGCTTACAGTTACAGCGCTTTGGGAACCGTTCTGGTTGAAAAGGTTGAAAAGCGCTATATAAGAAAGAGTCCATTTACCATTTTCAAACTTTCTGAGAATCTATTTTGTTTTGTGCAGACTGCTATATGTCAAAGGAAAAACAAATCTCATCCATTCTGTGTAAGACATGAACCCTGGATCCTTGCCATATTGTCTTTATAGAAATTTGTAATAATGTGTAAAGATTTAACTTTAAAATTTGTTCTTCACTTACTGGTCTGTTCATTAACAAATTGCACACAAATGTTCCTTGCTGAAATAGATTTAGAATTAAGATCTGCTTGGAAATTGATCAGAGGGTTATTTAATGGAGAATTGAAATCCTACCCAACTCTTCTCATTCACTCAGTTCCTGTGTTATCTATACTGAATGCATTGCAGTAGAATTACTAGTAGTTCAGAAGGATTTTCAAGGCTAAATCATTATGCTTTGAACTAGCTCTGCAGGCTTGCTGTTCTTTTTGTTTGTTTTATTTGCATACTCCGCTGTGCCCTTCATGTACATTACAAAAAAAAGTGCCTTTGAGTCAGATTGTTTAATGCTGTTTTTGCCCACTGAAAGCTGGTTCAGGTCAGAGGCAAATTCTCACTTCAAGCGGAGGGAATGCTGCATGAGCAGATCAATACACGAGGAAGTCCTTGCAAAACCAGCACGATCATCCTACGAAGCAGGATATTGACTGCGTCTCTGAAGCTCCCACTGATCTTTCCACTGATCTTTCATGCCAGAGGTGCAAAAGGGGATGTAGACTGTAGTATATTTTACATTTACTGTAATGATCCAGTCCACAGAGAAGCAAGATTTGGCTATCAAGTGGTACTGTGTTTGTGTGTTCTCTTTCCCAACTTCACACTGTAACAGACCAGATCTTGAGAGGCAGGATTCACCACGACATAGGACACTCACTAGCCAGGATTCCGTTAAACCAAGGTTTTTTATTTACAATACGTGAAGGGTACAGGGCCTGGGACAAACTAGAACTCATAATACAAGTCCTCCGTTACCGGGACTGTCACTCTTTCACGGGTCGAGGTCTCTCGCCGTCTCCACCCTCGTCAACGGCCTCTTGCCGTCTCCACCGTCTGAGCTGGCTCTTGCTCTTTATGAGCCTCATATTCTCTTCTGTTTCAGGCCGGAAGAATCATCCGGCCAGAGGTTTTGTTGCAGACTGTAGATTAACTGGAAGTTTAAAAAAAAAGCAAAACACGTTACAGGGATGGGCAGACACAGGTCAGTCATACACATCATTTTATAAATAATGTTTGTCCATCAAATCCACAATGAAATAAGAAAGAGGCAGAAAAATCACATTTGTTAATAATAAGTCGATAAAAGGATATGTTTACAAATGTTCAGGTCTGAAAACTATTTTTTTCTTCCTAATGCAGTTTCAATGTAAGTGATGGACAACAAAATCCACAGTCCTCATTCTGTGCAAAAATACTCCAAAATTGTGAAGCTATCCTTTAAGGCCTTGACTGACTTGCAACATAAATGTTGTGTGTTATTATGTAAACCATGAAGACAAGCACCTGTTACATAAATCACCTACATATTAGGTGGACATAGTCACATAAAACACATCACAGCCTGTCTTACACAGTAAATGTACAGTGACTTGTTGGTTATTATAGTCAAATTCTGACTGCTCTGAGCTGGTTTAGCCAGTTTGGGTCAAAATCCTGCTGAAGGATAGAAACCATACTGTGAACACAACAAAGGTGTTGGGCAACATTGCTATAGTCACTAAATTCTCTGATGCATGAAATGACTTGCAGTTTATCATTTTTACCTGACCACTCCCTGTTTAAATTCTGTCAACACTGAAACATTCACCGTCATATCCTGAATGATGACATTCCAAACATGCAACAAGTTACCATCCACAACTGGCCAATAGGGCTTTATTTCCTGTTTCCCAGCACTAGTACATGCTGTATTTTTCCCACAAAGCTGCAAGATTTAAGTTACTCCCACAGAGGTCGTATGCAGGAAAACCAAAGAGCATTTGCTACTTCACATCAAGAACAATGAAAAGGCAGTTAGTGTGCTGTGAGGCTTTCAGGAAACAAGCTTAACCAGGCACGCTATAGTCAGTTGTTGCTTAGATAGGGATCATTAAGGACATAAACCTGAGGACTTGTGCTTTTTTGAACGGTGGATTTACTATATTGTACATGACCAGCTAATGATCATGTCACTCCCAGAGGAGGACCTTACATGCCCAATATGCTGTGACATCTTTACGGACCCTGTTTTGCTGTCATGTAGCCACAGCTTCTGCAGGAGCTGCCTGAAGCGCTGTTGGGACACAGGGCTACGTGAGTGTCCAGTGTGCAGGAAACGAGCCTCCAAGTCCAGCGCGCCCTCCAATTTGGCTCTGAAAAATGTCTGTGAAGCTCTTTTGCAGGTCAGGAGGCAGAATTCAGTGCAGGAGGAAGACCAGCTTAACTGTATTCTGCACGGGGAGAAGTTAAAACTCTTCTGTCTGGTTGACAAAGAGCCCATATGTGTGGTGTGTCAATCTTCCAAACTGCACAAGACTCATGACTGCTCGCCTATAGAAGAGGCAGTGCTGGACTGCAAGGTAAGGGAGACATTGACCAACATTCTAAACTGACTCTGCTGTATTTTAATATTCAAGGTAACACCTAAAGGTAGAATGCTGTCCCACAAGTCTGTCCAGATTCTAATCCGCAACGTTATCTCTCTGTTATGAATGCAGGCCTGAAATATTGAAAATATTTAAGCTATGTGATCTCTGCTGACTGAGGTCTGATTCATTTTCAGGATGAACTTGCTTTATCTCTCGAGATTTTGCAGGATAAACTTTGCAGCCTCAACAGAATTCACAATACCTCTGCTGACATGTTCGAGTACATCAAGGTAACCTGCGATGAGATGACATGAGCTATATTTGGTTTTGAATAAATAAAACAATCATTGAAATAAAGCCAGAATTTGCAATAATCTCCCTCAGAGTCAGGCGCTGGAAACACAGAGATCGATCAAGAGCCAGTTCGAGCAGCTTCATGAAGTCCTCAACCAACAAGAGTCAGCCAGAATAGCAGCTGTGGAAAAAGAAGTAGACGAGAAGATTGCATTAATGAAGGATAAGATTAAAGAATTTTCAGCAGAAGTGCTGTCGCTCACAGACACTATCACAGTCATACAGGAGCAGCTGAAAGCAGATGATATGGTCTTGTTGAAGGTCCGTACAGTCCAATATACATCAACTTTTTAATCATTGTTTCCAAAAACCTCCGACATTGACTGTGAATCATTCTGTTTTACAGAATTTCAAAGCCACTCATGACAGGTAGGTCAACAAAGTTGCTTCGATGTGTTCACTGTAACATATTCTCAGTGCAAGGTATCTGTTTCTATCTGTATTGTAGAGGGGAAAACGAAGCGCTTGGTTCAGACAACATGTGCGGCATGCTGATTGATGTGACCAAGCATCTCGGTAACCTCAAGTATAGAGTCTGGGAGAAAATGCTGGACCATATTGACTATAGTGAGTACACAAAATTGTTATTTTCTTCAGATTCACAGGATGGAAGTGGAATTGCTCAATCTTTCCTGTCTTTTAGCTCCTGTGACTTTGGACCCAAACACAGCACACCCCTGCATCATCCTGTCTGATGACCTCACTTCCCTTCACTATTCAAAGCAGCCCAGCTATTGCCCTGACAACCCAGAGCGCTTCCACATCAGCGCTGAAGCGGTAGGCATGGGATCAGGAAGTCACCACTGGGTCGTGGAAACAGGAAGTAATCAGGACTGGCTCCTGGGTGTGGCCTCTTTGTCTGTACCAAGGGACGCTGAGGTCTCCGCTCGGCCTGAGAATGGCTTCTGGACTTTATGTTTCCGGGACGGAGAGTTAAGGGCAATGACCTCGCCACCCACCCCACTGACAGTTACGGGAATGCCCAAGCAAGTAAAAGTGCAGCTGGATTACAACAAAGGAACAGTGTCTTTTTTTGACCCAGCTGATGACACACTCATTTATGCATTTACACACACGTTCACAGAAACCTTACTTCCATATTTCTATACACAGAGCTGTCATCCATTGAGAATAATGCCAGAGAAGATACTTGTCACAATGTTGCATCAATAAGTGAATGAATGATTTATTAATTATGTTAAAATAGGATCCCAGTCCTGTTTTGATGGATGGATGTCAAAAAATAAAAGGTTGGGATTGGTGGATTGATTGGCTATGTAATGTTAATTTCTCCCACAGAGGGCATGCAAAATATTCTTCATCCAAGTAATTTTGCAACTTCACAAACATGTTGTCACATTTTTGTTACTTCTTCCTCCTTAAAGTAATAGTCAGACAGTTTGGGAAATATACCTATTTGTTTTCGCTGAGAGTTAGATAAGAATATTGTCTGTACAGTTACAATGAAGCTATCACCAGGAGCTTGTTAGCTTAGTTTAGCATAGAGACTGAAAACAGCTAACCTGGCTCTGTAAAAAGGTAACAACATCTGCCTTCCAACACCTCTAAAGCTCACTATTTAACATGTTATCTGATTTGTTTCTTTAAGCATATTTCCCCAAAATGTAGAACTGTTCCTTCAACAGCAATGTTAACACGCCTGAATGAACTGTTATCTATACACTATATGGTTAACTATTCTGCGTAAGTGTAAGGATCCAGTGGGGCTCATCCATCCTCAAATGCTGCATTATTTATGGTTTGCTCTTACTTTTAAAAGTTGTTGAGTTAAGTTGGCATAAAATTCATGGTTCAATGGTTCATAAATAGCTAATATATGTGGCTAAATATATATTGCTCTTTGTGGTGGAAGAGGGGAGAGCACATTTGCATTTGATAAAAATGTTGATAGAAGGTTAGGTTAGTCCATATCTAGGTTTTGGTGTGGAGAAAGCCCTGTCCTCCATTTCTTATTTTCTAATCTGAATGAATGGTACTGCTGTGCACGTGTTCTATGATTCTTCTATTGATGATTACCAAGTTAGCAATCCATGCACTTTAAACACACACACACAGTAAATGAGTAGTTACAGAGAAGTAGTAATTAATTGGGATTAAGAATTTTCTTGTAGTTTATTGTTGTCTTAATTTGTACACATGATGGCGCCAAAGTCAAACAAATATTTTAAAGGATTTCATAACAGTGAGGCAATAAAGGTAGAAAATAATCTTGCAGTATCAGTTTCTAAAAGCATGAAATTAAAATGTTGATTCTCCCCTCCATGACTCATTATTGATGCATATTTTGCATCTTTATGTCAGGATTGCTATCCCTCACGTTACATACAAATCCATTCAATTAGAACACATATTTAGAAAATAATACAGTTAAAGAGAAATTAAATGCAATCACAAAAAAACAAACATGAATTCACAGTTGTATTGTATTCACAATATTCAGTTTCTTTTCTCACAGCTCTTCTTCAGAGACAAATTGTGAGCTGAGCATTCACAATGTTCACTATGTGTTATCTTAAACCTAAGCAGGTGGGTTTTGTGCAGCTGGTGGGGTTTTGTTGTTATTTGCAGAGACACAGGTGGAAAACTTCTTAACGCAGTTGTCTGGAAGGAAAGGCACCTTCTCCAGACGAGACAGATAGACAAGTGGCTGAATGGTGCTGCTGATGTTGAGGAAAGAGAAGGTCACAGGCTGCACGTAGCAGTGAAACACATCAGGGGAGAAACTGTTTTCAAAAGGATACAGTGCTACTAGTGGCAGGTAGTTAAACACAATGATACAAAGGATAGAGAGCACCATCTTGAATGCCTTCTTCTTCATGGGGTGCATCTCATCTTTCCCTGCGCCGCGAGACTTCTTCAGGGTCCACATGATGCATACATTACACACAACCATCCAGGTAAACGTTGCCAGGATCTCAGCACTGAACACCTTCCTGATGTTGGGGAGGTTGCCCACAACCTTGGCTCCTGAGTAGGCAAAGGTAAGGCAGAAAACCAGCAGTGTGAGGCTTAACCTGTACTTTATGTGCTTTAACTGCCCAAACAAAATTGGAAAGACCACAGCCACAAAGCGATCTAGGCAGATACAGGAGAGAAACAACGGGCCAGTGGTGTCTTTAACACCATAGGCGAACTCAAGGGCGGACCACACATCCTTGCTCTGCAAGTAGTAAAAGTTAAGGAAGCCGATGGGGGTCATGGCACCAAAGTAGGCATCCATGAAGGCCAGGCAGCCCAAGAATATGTCTGAAGTGGTGGGTTCTTTGCGATTGTGGATGAGGACTGCAATGGTAAGTAAGTTGGCAGGGATTCCCACGATTATGTTGAAGCACTGCATGGCCAAGTCAAAGAGAACACCCGCTACCTGTTGTTCGCAACCATCAAACACATTGAAGGGTTTTACTGTGGCATTGATGTCAGCGGTGGTATTGAGAGGGAGATGAGTTGGGAGAGAGGTTGAGTTGAGCAGTGAAGATAAATTTCTCTCCATGGTTCTACAACTGCAAAAACCAGGAACCTGGTGGGAGAAGAATAAGAATAGTGATGATCAGGGTTTAACATATTTACCATCTTCTGGACAGCACTCACTCACTCACTCACTCAGCCACAACGATACAACTTCCCATTAAAGCCAGGTGTTTATCAAGGGGACTTGTACTTCATTTTGTTTTCCAGCGTGAACAAACGATACAGCTTGTGTCATGTCAAATATAATGTTGTTCATTAGAATCCTTCTGTCTAATCTGCAGAGAGGTTTATTATTCTCAGTAGAGATAAACTGGCCTCAGAGTAAAGCGAGGCAGTTCCTGGAGAGCAAAAAACATGTTACAAACACCGTCAGGGCTTCTCCTCAGGCTGTTATTTTGTTATTGTGTCTGTGTGGACCTTCCTCTGGGAACCGTGACTGCCTGTATGCAGGGACATGTAAATCGCTTAAGGGACTTGTACTAAAAGCACCACCCTTTCAAAGCAGAATAAAAGGGCAGCTATTCCCAAATTAAAATGGCAAGGTTCATATTCTGCACATAGACAATTGCTTAAGACTAACAGTTAGTAAGGGCATTGGAACTCTGGTCATTTCCTGGAGCTTTTAAAAGCCCGTTTCTGACATTTAACTATTCCTAAAGCTAATTTCTGACCAGAAAAGGACGATAATCTGGACAATAATTGTAACCGGAATGATGGAATAATAACGGGAGGCAGACATGTAGCAAACGATTACAGGTGTCCTGGGCCGTGAGATTTGTGTCTCTGTTTTTGGCCACACAAATGGAAACCTTTTCTTTGTTGTTTGTAGACATACATGCCCTAAATGTCAGGTTTTGTTCTGGGACTTCGGGACGATTTACAGCGGCGTCAGGCTGATTTGCACAACCTCTTTGAAATTGTGAGAGTCTTTATGTGCAGTGCACCTGAGCTCCCTCCACTGAATGGACTATTGGAGCCAGAGGCTGTGATCGTTCCTTGTACAGCCATCAAGGGGCCTATTCTGGTTTAACGTGGACCTTTCTGGCTCTACCTCAGGCCACGCACACTCCTGCGGGACTAATCACACTGACGGGGGAGTGAAGCTCTTTGCCAAGACGTTTGTCCCTGGAGATGACAGACTTAATCAATTGTGTTTTTCTTCAGGCATATCTACTGAAAACGAAATAAACAAAACAGAATATTAAACAGTATTTTGGAGCATTTAATTAGGTGCTAAATACCCCACAGCATGAATAACTGTTTTACATGTATTCATTTAAATTTTCATGGCTTATACTGAAGCATGTGTCATTAGAAGTCGGAAACTATTGGTTGGAAATTTCTGTTACTGTTTGTAATGTAAAAACACAATTAATCATAATAACACACATATAACTTGTTGCCTGTTATTAGTAAACACTTAGGGCAAAAAACGTTTGCTTATCATGCTATCTTTTTGCATTTGGTATGTTTTAAATCATTCAGCAGTTTCATAGTAAGACATTTGCAGCTTTCGTAAAACGAAAGTGCCGATGTGTTTACTTAACATTTAAAATGGAAAACTCTTTTACATCTGAAGACGCATCAAATACTCTAACTTTCTATTGAATATGATTATTCCAAGCACAAAGATCTTTGTTCATCAGTGAGAGTTTAAATTGTTTCCAGTCACATTGCCAGGGACCTGAGGTGAGGGGGAACCCACTTAAACTCAATTCATCCACCTTGTTAATATTAATATCCATAGCTATTTGCAAAATGGAGCTTAGCACATCTCTTGGTTGACATTAATCTTAATAAGATAAATGTATTGCATTAATCTCACTAAGTAATATAAAACCGATGCAACTTACATGGAAGTGACCAACTGCAATTCAACAATTAGTCAGGCCTGCCTCTCTTTTAAATACCTGTATTAAATCTTTGAGTAAAAACAAAGTTTGTAAACCTAAAACCAATTTACAAAATCCAGCTGACCTGTGGAGCTGGAAGGGTTAGGGGTACTCACCAGTGCTGGATATCCTTCTGTGCTGTGTCGTAACTGTGATGCAGTGTGTGTTTCGGGGATTCATTTATAAGTTCGTATAAGTATCGTGGATTTGATGCTGACTAGGAGGGGAGGATCTCCTGGAGTTCTTGATTTCATGAGGGACTAGCAGCTCTTCCAGTCGAGCCTCTTTATTAACGTGCCTGCATGTGTTGAGAACAAGGGGCATGACGGGGGAGCTGATTCTAAAGTAACTAAGTACATTTACTCAACTAGTGTAGTCAAGTAGAATTTTGAGGTACTTTGAGTATTTCCATTTTCTGCTACTTTATACTTGTACTCCACTACATTTCAGAGGCCAATTATTGTATATTTGACTCCACTGCTACCTAACTGTAAGTACGTAGTTAAAACTAGCTCCACCTCGACCACCTAGTAAAAGGCTGCTTGCACACTGATGCATCAATACTAACTCAATAATGATGTCATATTTAATAATATACACTGATAGCGGCTGTATTTATGCAGAACATATACTTTTACTTGTGCATTTTCTTCTTGGTCTTCTTTACTTAAGCAGGACTTTTTATGTAGGACTTTTACTTGCAGTGGTGCATTTCTATATTGTTGTACTGATATCTTTACTTAAGTAAGGGATCTGAGTACTTCTTTCAGCCCTCTCCCGTTACTCTTGTCCTCCTGTTACTGGTGCACAAAAACACAATATCAACAGACTAGGAGCTAGGAGGTCAATGCTTATTTAGTTTGGTTTTACTACATTTTCATCACTATGACATACATGTAGTATGCTAAGAAAAAGAAGTACGTGTTTAATCCAAATTAAACACATACTTTATTTCTTAGAGTGGCAGTTATCCAAGGATTCTTATTTCTTTGTACCAGCTTCAGTTTTATGTAAACTACTCTTTTCTATTCTCTTATTTTAGGCTTTTAGATCAGTATTTTGCCAATTTTCCTGTAACTTTTCTGATCATTTACAATCCCTGATCTTACAACGCCTCTGCTTAGTGTGTTTTATCTACCTCTGCCTCTTTCCAATTCAACATAGTCTGCAGGCATTACCAACATCATCAGTGTTGCCAGGGCAAATAGGAACACACAACAACTCACAGTTAGAGGTAAAATAATTACATATCAAGTGGAGAATGTGTTTATGGTAAATTAATGCACTTTTACTTATATAGTGCTTTTCAACCATTGAAACGGTTCCCAAAGCGCTGTAACAGTAATCTAAGCTTGAACAGTAGTCTAATTCACACACCGATGGGGACACAGTTGCCATGCTGGCCTCCACCGGGGGCAACTTGGGGCTCAGTGTCTTGCCCAGGGACACTTCGACATGTGGACAGGAGGAGCTGGGATCAAACCACCAACCCTGGAGTTGATGGACAACCGCACTATCCTGTGAGCCATAGCCGCCCAAATAAATAAGACAAAACCCATGGAATCAAATCTTGGACAAATCTACTCCAATTTGATATTTTTAGGATTAAATCAAGAACAATCTATTTATATAAAAAGGCACTGGAACACAGGACATATTCTGGACTGCTCCAGTGGCTCATATAATTGTAACACAATTGAGTCACTTCTTACATAAACAGATTGAAAAATAATTCTGTTAGGAAATCTCTCCCTCTTTCTCTTGTTCCCTGTCTCAAATATTTGCAAAGGGGCACTGGGAGTATACAGTATGTGGCATCAGGCATTTGAGTATATTTGCCTTCCAAAGCACGACTGTGCCTAAAGTATAGCTTCACAGCGCTGCTAGCATGCATGACTGTACTATTAGTCTTGTTGGTAAATCATTACCATTACATAAATCATTGTTTTTATGACCTGCACAACCATGGCTTTATTTCTTTTTTGGTAGAAATTTGGGATTATAGTTTTCCACTGTAACATTGTGGCAGTGAACGTAGCCTGAAACATGAGAACATGAGATTGCTGTTGTACAGTATGTATCTCATCCTTGGAGATAAAATCTGTTGTCCAGTGTTTATTGAAATCTTAAGTCGGGAAAGCGAAAAGGAATCCAAAGACAGAATGACAGAAAGGTGGAAGATAAATCTTAAATGGTAAGACAGAACTACGAAGAAATATTACACAACTCCTCTGTGTTTTTTAGCCCATTTTCTGTCCTTCTCTCTGTAATGGTTGAGAAATTAAATTGGCTGTCACGGAAACCCACATGCATCATGGCAGTCTGAAAGAGAGCTGGAATTAGAAATAGGATTGAAAATATCCTGTAAAAGCACACACCCTGGAGAAACTGTCACCAATCAAAAACCCCGCTGTCTTAGATGCATGAAAGCAGCACACACACACACAGAAAAGAAACAGAAACCGACAGGAGAAAGGACAAATTCTCTATGGAACTAAACATACAGCATGCCTCTAACATACGACAAGTGATCACTGGGCAGCTTTTAGTTTTAGATTATGTTTTGTTATAATATTTGTTCAAACAACACAATAGTCAAAGCTGCAGGAAAATACCATTATCGTATCTACAACAGATTGCCTCCATATCAGTGCAGCAGTTGTTTTCATTATACTGAATGTCAGTATTATCTGCATCTGCTGTGCTCCAGAGGATGAATAGACATTTGCGTGGGGTGAGCAGCCATTGAGCCGTCTCCTTTTAATGGGATTTTGACGTATACAAACTAAGAAACTGAATGGCCTGTAGCCAAAATAGGAACGGGCATCCCACCAACTTTGCACCCATTATTACAATTATGCCACTCTAAATATGTAATAATCACCATAACTATGCCCCCCTTAGTCTTGGGGCGGCTAACCAACAAACAATCAACCCAGAGATTCATTTAGCAATCATCTCTTAATGGAATTAATTATGGAATCAAACAACAGGATGTGATTAAGCCCTTTTTCAATGTTTTAAAACAGACAGTTTTAGAAGAGCTACAAGACAGGAGAAGCTTCTAAACTTGATTTGGGGTGTCATAAAACAAGATTGCAAGATTATTTTCTTTGTCCCTCAGGAACTTTGTCTTGGACATAAAGGCTGCCACATAAAAATACATACAATTATAGTGCTGTAACAGACACAAGCGCATTCAAATACATGCAACACTCAGTTCACACCCTCCTTATGTCCGGAGTTTAGGAGATTCACTGATAATAATAACCCAGTTGCATGTCACAAGCACAAAAGCACCATTTCAAGACTGGAAAAGGCACTTGGGAAAGACAGACCAATTTCAAGATGATTTACAGCTTTGTGCTGCTGCTAGCACTCAGTCGCTTTGAAGAAGGCCACAACAATGTTCACCATGAAAATAAAATTGCTATTCAGGAGCAGAAACATTAATGCAGCATGCTTGAAGTATCATCAAGTCAGAGCTGTGTGGCATCAAACTGCAGACAAATAGGTTTTGTAATTGGGATTTTATTTTACTTCATTGTGTATTATAGCTTCTGTGACTTTGTTAATCAGTCCAATGCAATTAATTGCCAATATCCTAAATTTCAATTTGTTTGTGCCTTTATCTGCACTTTCCACCTTTCACACATACTTACATTCTCAATAATCCCATTTAAACAGGGCCTGTTAAATTGAGCAGTGGCTCAGTTAAATTAAGCTGTTTTTGGGTGAGTGATGAATTTAAGGTCAAGTGCCATTTAGAATAGCAGAGTGGATGTGCATGATTTGAGTTATGGAGTCATTTTAAATTCTGTTGGGTGATGAGTTTTGGAGCTAAATCAAACACATGATGACAAAGATTTTTCACTGCTAATTGAGCATTTGATTGTTTTCATTTTGCCACGGTGACAGGATATACAATAGCTATTTGCAGCTGTTTGGATAATTGTTTTGTTTAAGCAGCAACATGGTGTGAGTAGTTACCTTTCAGAAATTTTTCAGACAGGCAGAATTTGATTGAGTCAAAAATGTTTGAAAATGCTGACAGAGATATGTTCTGCCACTTTTTAATAATATGCTGCTTGTCTAGGTTCAACCAGTCCAACTCTCTGTCACTCTGTTAAAGTTACACCAATTCATTGGCGTTATAGAGTAACAAGAGGAACGCAAATGTGTTTTTAAGGTATTTTTGAACAGCGTTCAGCTGGAGCTGAAACAATTAATAAATTATTGGAAATAAGAAACAATGGGATTATTATTTTTTTAAATGTCATATATGGTTTGATAACTTTATTTTTAATGCATAAATTGAGCTTGGACATTTTCTAAGCAGAATAGAAAGCAGCAGTCAAGAACAATATAATGCAAACCAGTCATGAATACAGCAGCATGAGACACACATCTAACAGGATTTGGAACATATTAAAGGACTGAGTGCATTTTTAAATGATATGTGCCTGTTAATGTTTCATATTTCCAGAATAAATAATTTGTAAGCATAGATACTTGCTTTGTAGCTTGCAACAGTCTGTGAGACGTATTGGGAAGACTGAATAACCATGGGAGCTCTCTGAACACAATATTTCATGTAATGATTTCTAAATGAGTGTTATGTCTTTATAATATTTAAATACCTCTAAGGCTCCACATTTCACTCCACAGAAATATAAATGTAAACATACTTTTAAATCATGTGCTGCATTTAAACAAATGTCAAATCCTGGCAGACAAAGCTATTTGGAATCATTTGAGAAGGAAAATCCTGCTGGGCTGAGACTAATAAACCACTTAACCTTCCAGTCGTTTAGACTTTGAGGACAGATTTGACTTTGGCTTGGATTCTATTACGTTGCCTGAGCATTTTTTTGCATTCACAGAAATCTGTAATGTGAACCCTGTTGGCTGTAAGAAAGAGTTGGCATGGCAATAAGTTTACAACATGAAGGAGGGACAAGGGGGAGTTAAAAAAGTAGGTCTTTAATGGTCATTAGTTGTGTGAATAGGGAGATAATGGATAATAGGGAGCTATTTTTACACTCAGGGACATGGTCCAACTCTTTGACATGAGCACTCTATTGTACTCTTGTAGTCCACAGGAATAAACACCTGCTGCTGCTGTTCTCAGAATAATTATACACACAGGTTGAGCTGCTGTGTCAGTGAGTACAGAGCTCTCCATTCAGAGTAAAACCTAAATTTCTTTTTAGCATGCATGGATAAGTAAGTATTGGTTATTCCCAGAAAGAGGCTATGCAATGCAGTAGGTCCTTAAAATGGAATCTTGCATGGTAATATTCACTGTATTTTTAGCTAAAGTAGATAAGTTAAGGTTGAATTGAACCCTAAAGGCCCCAAAAACCTATTTTCTCAATCAGCTTCTTACTATGAGCGATGCGATCCTACATCAACACAACATTTTCTGTCAAAGTATAAACTTTTTGTTTATTCTACAAGATAGATTTCGGTTTTTGTCTCTACTTTGGCAACTGGTTTGAAGTAGGTGGCACTGAGTTGGAAAAAGGTGATGAAAAATTTGAACTATAATATGAAGACAGGACTATTAAACCACACCCAAACAGTCCAGAGGAAGCAGATTAGCTGAGTTCATGAGCATTAAACACTCATAAAATTTAAATTTGTGATTTTTTTCTGAACTGTAACTTTAATTGTTGCTATTTAGTCATGGATTTTTAATGTTAATGATAAAATTGTAGGATTTGAAACCAAGTTTTTAGGGCCTTTGGTCCAAAAAGACATGAGTATAGAATTAAAAGTTCCTCTCCTCGGGTTAGGGAGATATGAAACAATTTAAAACCCTGTAAGATAAACTGAATAATACATCATGCTCTGTCATGAGGTGTGGAGTACCAGAGGCAGGGAAACGACCCAAGACCAGACAGTGTGGGCAGACAGGAACAGTTCAACAATTTCAACAACCCACTCAGGAGGGTGACCGGGAGGCAGGTGACGAAGACAGGACCACACTGGAAGTTGGCAATGAAGCTGGAGGTCAGGAAGGGAGTCTGTCTGGTGAGCCGGACCGCCGACTGAAACTCAGGAACTGGCATATATCAGGAAGAATACATATACCATTATACTATGTATTCTTGCATATCTCATGTTTCACATCAACAGGACAAAAGTCGCAGAAGCTGCTCGCCATTTCAACAACAGCTGTTACAGAATGCAACTGATAAAAAAATGTATAGGTGGAGAAATCAGATCTGCTGACACTGTCCATTGCTACTGGGAATTTCTTATCAGTGCAGTAGATAAAGAAAAAAGATTATTTCACACAGTAAAGAAAAGGTGAAACGCTCTATACGTCAAAAGCAACAGTTTAGATGCAATAAACACAATAAATAATAAAGCAGGACATAATGTGTAAACGCACCAAGGTTCTCCTGTGCCATAAGCATTAAATTAGAGGACATAAATTATGGCATAAAGGTTTTTTTATTATATTTGAGGGAGAATTCTATGCAGCAGATCATTTCTTCAGCTCTTCAGAGCTTATTGACACTTCTAGAAGGTCAATGAACCCTGTTTATAGGCAAAGATCATGGTAAAAATGGTATGTGTGTGTGTTTTGCAAAAAGAAGCAGTGTATTTTTCAGGGATTGAATGCAACAGCATACAGCCGTCTATACCGCCTTTTCATTTAAGTGTCGTTATGGGAGGGACTTGCACTCACATTCACTACACGGCCAGGCATTTGATTAGCTGGCTAAGGGTCCAAGGAATTCCCCAGATTGAGAGTGTTTAATACTATAAGGATCTATAGTGGTAGAGTATAGATTTCCCCATTAATCCTGGAAATGCTGACTGGGTTTGATGCATTTTCAGTAGCTCGCACAGTCTAATCCTTTGTGAACACATCCATCTGACCTTACTCTACAACGCAGTCCACATTTCTTATGTAATGGATTCTCTGCTTAAAACACAAATTCCAATTCAGTCAGGGGTGAATATCATGAAGGAAGGCATTGATTATTTCAACTTGGCATCTCAGTGGCAAATTCAGCCCTCATTTGCAGTAAAGAACTATTCCTGCCCAAAATTGCCTTAATAAAAGCATTAGTTCTGCTCAGTATAGGAAATTAAATGGCCTTGGCAAGGGTAAGAAAAACACAACAGTTTTGTGAAATGATAACTGGGAGCACATCAGAGATATGAGGTATCCAGAAGGAGCAGGGTAAAGTTCACTCAGCCGGTAAACAATTTCTAAAATTGGAGTGAAGTTTGGAGACCTCAGTAACGCACACGCAGGTCAAAAAATAATGTATTCATAGGCTATTTTGAAGAAACATTAAATAAAATAGTATGCTATAATGAAGTCACTAGATACAAAGATTGACAGTCCGTATAGGAATATTGTACAAATATTGCAGTTGTCTCACATACTAGCACTAGCAAACACAAAGACCCAATTCTGCTCAGTAAATAAATCACTCATTATTAAAGAAGTAAGTAGTAGATATTTTGAGAAATACACTGTACAAAGAATTAGATGAGAAGATCAATAATTACCTAAGCTACAGCCAGCAGCTGGCTAACGTAGCACGGGAAACAGGGGGAAGCATCTAGCCTGGATCCATCCAACGCAAAAACAGTTTTTGCCATTTTATGGGGGTTATGTAGGCCCTACCAGACTATTTCTTGGCTGGGACCAGTAACTTCCTGGAGTCTCTCCTGGTTGCCTAGCAACTGGCCAAGAAATAGTTCATCACATACGGTGTCTACTACGGGGTCATGTTTACCATGTCTACGAGAAGAGTCCATATGAACGCCCCCCTCTCGTGGTATTCACGACATCAGAAGTGGGAAAGATGACTAGTTGTGACCTGTCGATGGCTTCAGAAATGGTGGAGGCCATGCAAGTTCATTTTTCGGTGATAATTAAGTTAATGTGTTGTCATTTTAGTTGTATAGAGTTGTTCTTCATCATTTTATAATATGTCTGCTTTGTTGAAACAACCATGGAGTGGAGGGCACAGTTGGACGAGCTGGCTGTGATGATTCATTTGCAACCAAGATCCAGTCAAAAGCACAAAATCTAAGCTTGAAGATGAAACAGAATAATTTAAATGAAAGTCTCTTTGGATAGAGATCTCACATGGAAGAGATGCCATTTCAAGTGTGTTTATCCTGGGAGCTAAACGTGACGCGTTAGACTGAAATTTGAATAGAACATTAATATTTCTGTATACTGTCCTATTTGTTCTGATTACAGGGATGTCAAAACTGTGCGCAACAGGGCGGAGAGAGTTCCGAGGAGTTCTGTCCTGCAGGATCCATTTGTCGTGTGTGTGTTGGTGGGAAACCTTTGCGATCGCACGCGCACGCGCACGCGCACGCCCCTCGGCGCTGGCTTTATATACCCCCCCCTCTCTGTTACGTCACTAGGGGCGCATGTTAGCAGCTGTGCGGCTCGCGCTCACTCAGCCGCCGGTGCCACAACCACACAGCAGAACCGTCCACTTTGCGTTTTTGAAATTAAAATTTCCCTTTTCGTCTCAAAACAGAACGCGTTAACTCATGTGCAGCCGCCGACAGGACAGGCTGGACGAAGCAGGCGGCGGGACTCCTTTATTTTGAAAGTTGGATTACAGCTGGAGCCACCGGGACGGACAGGAAGGTGTCTGCCAGATGCGGCTCAGAACATGAGCAGCGGCGAAGCGCAGATTGGGGAAATAAACGGAATCCCACGTTGTCAACGGTAATTTGTTTTGCATTGATTTAATATGGCCCAGTGTGATTTACACACGTGCTTCGGGTGAACTGAAATGTCAGCACTTACATTGTTGGCCCTGTGACTTCTCCTTCTCCCTCTAGGCTACATGTTGGGACAGAGTTTAATTTCTGGAGTCCTTGTCAGGTTTCCAGCAACTGCAGATAGTGTGACTCCTCGCTGCTGTTCAGATGCCCTGTTATCTAAACCATCCTCTCTCTGGAACATGCACCCACAAGTGTGTGTTTTATTTAAGTGGGTGTCAAGGTAAATGTGCTGTTCTCGAACACAGTAGCGTTTCCTAAGTAATGTGTTGTATCTTTAATAAAATATCTGGTCATCACGCCAGAGTTTTGACAGGCTCTTAATGGGCTTCAAGCATTGGTGAAATACAACACAATTTCTTAACATCTTAACTGATCTTAGGATCAGTTAGTGCTGCATAAGCGAAATATATTCTTATTAAACAAAGGTGCAGGCACACATTTGCCTGTGTGCAACCTACTTTACTTAGTTACGAGCAAAAATGCCTCACGCTGCATAGGGGGATGAACACTATAACAACACTTGCTATAGGATACAATGTATATACACAGCACTTCTTTGATGAGACTGTGAGATTTAACTCACCACGGCAGCTCAGTCAAACAGAACCAAGACCGAGACCGGAATGACTTCGCACTTCAGTCGGACCAAAGATAATGCGCATCCTGAACGTATAGGTCAGGATTGTGGAATTAAAACAAACAAACACTGTTTCAAATAAGTGACGGCGTTATCTTGCCCTCTTCGTGCATTTCTTTCACAGAATTATGAACCGTATTCAAGCCTTAAACAACTGAGGCCAGGACGTGCGCAAGCTCAACACTATAAACAAAGAGTTAACATGACTATGTTTACATTTTTAATGTATTCATTTATTATTTCATTTTACATTGGACTTTGCCTGTGCTGCATATTACAAAAATGCGTCCAATCATGTACCAGGTGGAATTAACACATTAGTGCTTTCTCTGTGTGCAGTTTAACAACCAATACACACAAATTTAATTGTTAGGGGAGTTCACTGTCCAGGGGTGACTTTGATCCTAATTAGACTCACTTGGGCAGCATCGCCAAGCTAGAGAACAAGCCCTCAGTCCCCAGTGCATCTTCCACTGCACAGAGTGTGGCTAATACCTGTGCCTATTGTAGGTAAACACCTGTCACATAACTAAACAAGTGCATTACTACGACAGCACATCTGCTGCAGTGATATATGAGGTGCATGCTTCTTGCTGAAGCAGCAGCGTCAGCCTTGAGCATACAGGCGCACTCCTTCGCGAATGAGCGGTGCCTCACTGTATGTTGTCTTTAGTGGTAATTTGCTAACATTAGCGGGTGCTACAGGCGCTTCAATGCATACAGAATACACATTAGTGCAGTTTCCTGACACAAGTAATCTTCTGCTTTTTAAGTGCCACTACGATCAGCGGGGCAGACTTTTCTCGGTGCCGAGTTCCATTATGGATGTTGATGACAATGCTGAATGATAATTTGGGGGTTAGGGGTTGCAGTTGTTAATAGATTATATATGTTACCCTCTCAGGCATGCAGTCCAGTGTGCATTTGACAAGCTTGCCAGCTAAATGACTCAAGCAATGATCTGGCCTCAGTACTGTACGCCATATGAGACAGTTCAGCTCCAGCTTCCCTGAGCTCTGTCAACTGTTTAATGGTTTTATCAGCTTCGGATGAGATTTTCTTCTTCTTTTTTATGAAAGTTCATGTAAGAAAAGATGCATTTTTATTCAAATTACTTCACTCTCCTTCCACTCTGTCTCACTCTGTAATTTTGTGCCTTGAGCAAAACAGCATCGGTATCATATAGTGTGATCTCAGCTGCGATTTGTTATGAAGGTGTGAGGTTGCTTATGTTGTAGGAAAGCAGGGGCTTAGCTATTCTTGTTTGACAGTTCTGTCCACAAAAATTCAACTCCAAAGCTTTTTTAATAGCTCACCTTTGATGTTATATTATTCTAAACCACTGCTGAGAATTAATGTTGTGTTGTGGATATGTGCTTTGTCAGAGTGAGGCTTTGTGGTCCCAAAGCAAGATATTGTATTTGTACATAGAATTATCTTAGCAGTAAGCCTCAGAGATCAGTAATGACAGGTGGTTACAGCTGACTTACATACAGTATGTTGTAGATGATGACAGGGCAAGGAACAGTCTGTTCATCAAAGTTTAACCGTCTTAATAAATGAATAATTTATTTTCCTCCATTAGAGGACATTTGTTTCCATAGCCTGTACACACATAAAAACAATTAAGGAACATCACTCAAACAAACTAACACAACCACAAGGATCATAGTACAATAATAAGTAACTTAGTCTTACATTCAGCCTTCAAGACAGATTCTTTAGGACTTTGTCCAGAAATGAGTGTTTAAAGCTTAAAGAACAGCAGGATGGGCACATCACTTCTCTCGCTCCCCTGATAATGTTCATACAGTCCCTAATAGAAGAAAAATAAGAAGTTACAGATGTCGTTATACTGATTGAAGCTTCACGTATCCATGTATCCAGGTCAAACAGACCTATATCACAGCACTGTCTGCACAGCACTTTAGGGCTTTCCTTCTTCACAAACATTTGCTTTTCCTGTAGGTCTTTGATCTGTAACTTGCTGAGTCGAGTGCTGGACACTCAGACTGCCAAGACAAGAGTTATCCTGTGTGTAAACACTCAGCTTTCTGTCTGTGGTAAGTGGTAACTGGCTGCTGGAGAAATATGTACCTTCAGGGGGATAAATCAAAGATGGGGAATGACAGAGATCAACTGATTCTCTGGACTCAAGTGTACGGTTCACTCTCATAGTTCATCGTCAGCGTTAGACGCAGTGTATTTCATTTGACACCATAAACTTTGACGTTTGTGATTTATGCTTTCGGGATAGACAGTCAAATATTTAACATTGAAAAGAGGGAAGCAATCAGCCAATGATGGTGTAGAGCAGTACATAAATGATGCGCTGCAGGGTTGAGGTTAAAGACAGGTGAACGAAAGACTTGAAGCCTGAGAGAGGAAGCGAGAGGACAGCTTTACATATCTGTGCCTCTTGTGGTTTCCTGAGTATGAGCCATTTAACAAGATGAGAGAGCGAAGAGAGAAGCACAATGGCTACGCTTCTCATGCTGTCATCCCTTCCACTTTTTCTTTGTGAGAGTGAAAAGTAGAGACAAGAGACAAAGATAGAACCAGTCTAAATCACTGAGAGACGAACAGACAGACAAAAGAGGCAGAACAAAAGTGAGCGATAATCTGGATGATGGCCTGTGGTGGTGCGGAGGACAGGTATGAGGAGGAGTGTAGGTGTCAGCAACCAGCAAGTGACCACGGACGTCCTGTGAGGCTCTACAGGCTCAGGTTCAAATGGAACTCCACAAAGGACCCAGGAGGGCTAAAAATAGACTTCCACTACAAATAGATGTCACTCTGGACTGTAAGGGACCGTCCGCTCCACTTAACCCTGTGTGCCGTCCAGCTCATAACAGCATGTCCCCACACACACACACACACACACACACACACACACACACACACACACACACACACACACATGAGCAAACACTTTAAAAAAAAGCTCAAATAAATTTTTTTTAATACATGCAAAAAAAAACAAAAAAGAGTCATCCCCTCAGAAATGATGCAAACAATTGTCTAGGCCAACTTTCCAAAAAAACATAAATACAATAAGAAGCATGTCATACAGAAATACAAGCAAATCTAGTGCTCCTCAGAGCAATGAAAAAACGTCAAACTAACGTCAATCTGCCGTTATACTTGCATACTTTTTCATTTTATTTTTTTTAACAAGTATCTACCATTAAGGTGATATATTTTCACATGTTTTTTTTTTCTTTAAATGCAGTTTGACTTTCTTGAATCAAGTACATTCAATTTAGGAAAAGTTCAAACGTTAAAAGTTTAATTGACCCTTGTTTCACAAAAAAATATTTTTTAATTGCAGCATAAAATATGTTCACTCTCTCACACACACACACTGTATATACATAGTGTTTATATACACAATTAAAAAAAGGAAGGATTAGAACCAATCCCTTCCTGTTAACGACAGGAAACATCTACTACTTTTTGAATAGACATTGTTGCTTTGAGCCACAATTCGATAGGTGATTTTGCGGTCCAACTTTCAGGCATGTTCTGGGTTAAAGTTATATGTTTATTAAATCTTCCCAAATACACCTAACAGTGCGCCAGTAGCAGGGAGACTGTCAGTTCCTTTAATGAAACCTCTTCGAAACAAGCTCTTACCATTAGAGAATATTTGAATTACTTTGTGTTTTTCATAGAGCAATAAACGTACACTTACTATGGCAGCAGAAAGCTGCTGGTGAAAGTGGAGGACGCACACAGGTTAGCTTGCACTTTCCCAATGTTGGGGATTTTGAGAGATGTTTCAATTGATATACATCCCAAATAAGGCTAAACAGTTTCAGGGTTTCATTTGTAGTGTTTGTTGTTTCAGTCATGGCTGCCTGTTGTTACATCTACAGTTTTCTCCATAAAGGCCACAGCGCCGAGCAGATTGTGTTCTGAGTGGCGTCCTGATGTGGCACTCTGGTTTTCTGTTGCCCTTCCATGTTCTCTGCTCAGTACCAGGACCAGAATCAGATATGAAGTGCAGCACATTCCACCACTTACTGTGGTCTGGGTGGCTGCCAGCAGCGTACCTTCCTGCCCCTGTGAACAAATCCAGACAGTGTTTCGATGTTGCCTGCTCTGTAGTGGGAAAACAACGAGATGAATCAATCTGACAAGCCAAAAGAGTCGTACGTGGTCCTCACGTTGGACAGGCTTGATTGTTCCCGCAGCAGCGGTCAAGAGGCTTCAGCACTTGAGCTTCAGCTGCTGTCACCAAAAAGGAGCTAAAAAGTGGTTTTAGTAAGTGTGTGTGTCTTGCAACACACAAAACACATTTTCCACTTTCACACACTAAACATAAGACACCTATTTTAATATAGTAAAGCAAAACCAGAGATGCAGTGCTCTGGAGAAAGCCAATGCATCATTTAATTTGTGGCTCTGTAAAAGCTTTGCTATTTGAGCCTCACAGCACGAAGATTCACCACATTCACTTTGGCTATCAGCCAGACACCAAAACACATATCCCTCCCGTCTTCGCTCAATCAGCTCAAGAGTAGTGGGACATAGTGGGACTCTTCCCCGTGTGTATGAGGTTCAACTTGAGTTGTAGTGATTTTCGGACCTTTTTTAGTGCCCGCCTACACATACCATAGACCTATCAAATTAAAGTACCGACATTGTCAGTCAGTATTTAAAAAAAATAAATAAATCATGTACTCACACTAATTTATTAGAACATCAAATTTTTACACAGCTTCATTTTGAGGTTTGCAGACAGAGCTGATGAGAGCGAAACATTATTGTAGGCATTAGGATGTCATGCTCCAAAGTCTGCTTAATTTGGCATAAAATGTTAGTTAGGATGAAAGAAGACATTGACTTTGTTATGGGTGACCTCAAACTAGCCAGCTGGGATTTCATAATAAAAACAGCACTTTTTGTGATTTTGTTCTCTTTTGCAGAAGTGATAGACTTTGTCTTCATGAAAATCCAAACCATCTTTTAAAGTCCCATATATTAAACTGTCAGCACCCTTGATTATATAAAATGAACAATCTATGGGAATTAGAGTGGAGAGACAACCATATTTGATATTTGAGCTCAACAGATGTGGACCAATAATTATTTAGTGCTCCCTCCCATATGTTTAAACTTAACTTCTCATGGTCTCTGCTAAATAGCAACCTGGCCATGACATTCAATCAGATCTTATGTTTTGTAGATGGACAGAAATGTAGCCTCAAACTCAGGAGTCCATGACTGGAATTATCTCTGAGGACTCTGATAAGTCGTGCTGGCCTGAGAGAAGTCAGTGGGTTTGTGATGATGGAAACATCAGTTGTCTTGCTCCGAGATGAATCACACGATCGGGCTCAATGCGGCTTATGATTGCTCACTATTGGCCAACCTACACGCGCCAGTGTTGACTGAATAGGGGTCATGTGCACGTGGCTGCTCAGGGATCACTGTTGGTCAAGTTGTGGATCAGATTTGAGAGTCTGAAAAGGTGGCAGTTGCGTTCATGTCTGACTCGCATCTCACTCAGCGGGCGAGTTAACCTGCCCGTCCTGTGGGAAGTGAATTCCTCTTCATTGGACAAAAAGACATTTACATGCAGGGCAGAAATGGGAACAAAACGATTTATCACGGGAGAATCAATACCAGCGGAGGTGCAGCAAAGGATTTGAAACGATACAAGAACACAACAAGGTTTTGTTTTTCTCTGATCTGCTTTGTAAACCCTGGAGGTGGCAATGGTATTGAGCCATTTTCTGTTTGTTCAGATCCACATCGGTGAGGCACTAAAAATACCCCCTCCTGCCTCGCAACAGTCGCTGTGGGGGTCGAGGGTCAAGTATAGCTCCTAATGCTCCCCAACACAGCCTTTTATCACAGCACAGAGCAAAAACAGTTGCTTTATCTCAACAACTGCTCAACTGGAAACTGTCACAACCACGTCGTTGCCATGGGCTTTGGGTCGCAGGCCGTACACAAGACAACTTCTCCAGCCACAAACAAATGATCTGTAAATTCTGGCCCACTGCTCATTTTAGAGGGTTTTTTTTAATTTAGAAATGATTACTTAACTATGATTACAGCACGTTGTTAAAGTCTAATTAAAACATCAGGTGCTTCTGTCCCACAATCCTGTCTCTAGTCCTTCATTGAGTATATAAAATAATCTCTCTTAAAGATTTAATATAAACGAAGAATTTTTTCAAAACAGGAAGGCTGGCACTGGCAAATGTGCAGGTCAGAAGGCAGGCAAGTCCAGGTCCAGAGATAAAAGAAAACACGAGGTACACCCATAGAGCAAACAGGAACATGGAAAGAAAAATTCAGAGGTGCAGTTCAAGCAGGGAGACTGAGTCATAAATCCAAAATGCAGAGCTAAATGTTCAAAATAAATCAGCAAAAAAACTGCAACTGAATTTTTACATTCGGCGCCCCATAGACAGTGTCAGACTTCCAGAAGAGGGTTTTTGTCTGTGTTACCTTTCAATGACTGAAGCTTTTCTCTTCAGACTTCTTTTGGGATGATTGTTAGTGAGAGTTGAAAAACATGTCCTCCTGCGTCACCAAAGAGGCCGCGGATGTCAGTGTGTTTTTGACCCGAGGGGCTGGACGTGGGCTTCCACATGCTGTGTACACAACGGCAGACATTGACCTCCATCCACATGTAACACAGTCACACTCCCTGCTTAGGGCTGTCACAAGAACAGAGGAAAACCCCACAAGGTTTGGCATTGGTTTAAGTGACTTACTCAACCCCTGTACAAAAGCATATAATAAGCGAATTACTTTTACAGGACAAAAAAATGTATGCGTTTTTTTATTGGCATGTCACCCTGCCAGGCATCAGTGCTATTTTATGCACATATTAAAGTACTGTGTGTGAAAAAAGTCTCGCTCATCAAATTGATTCTTTTTATTGTTCATCATCAGTATATTATTAAAATATCAGTGTAGTGTATTATGCAATCAATGGATGTTAATGCTCCTAACATTTCAGTTTCTGTAGAAAAACAAGTCAAAGGGTTGGCTTGTGCTCGAAAAGAAGTAGTTCATACGGCATGTTGTCTAATCTCTTCAGAAATCAAAAGTGGATGGAAAGGCCGGCCGGTCTCAGTGAGATCTATGAACGATATGTTCAGACAGTCTCTCCTGGAAGGCATTCATAGTGTTCCATTCAAAGTGACAAAAATGTATGAACTGTATAAAAAATGAAAAAAGAGAGCTACAGTGGGAAGTTCAAACCCTGGCTTGGTCAATCACGGCGTGTGATAGAATGTTACAGAAATGATCGAACACAGCGTCCACTAATCTGACGTTGGAAATGTGTGCAAAAGTATCCAATCAGCTGACAAGCAGTTCTGATTAGGTATACTGACAGCCTCTGTGAGACTGTATTAACAGGATCGCCAACTTTGGGTACCTGGCTGGCGTGACATTTTGATGCCATGGCCCATGGGCTAAATCACACATACTTTATCACGTGCACATATTTGGACTTAATTTACGTGTAGCCACGAATCGATGACAGCCATCGCTTGGCTGTCAACCTGTGTTGCCTTTATAAATTGTGCAGTATTCAGATTCAGAGGATTATGACAGCGAACACCCCCTTTTGGACATTCTCCCTGAATTGCATTTTATTATGCTGTGTGGTTCGGGCAGAAGGGAATGGACCCAAATGCAGACAGCACAGGCAGACTGGCGATGTTCAATGATTTATTTGCAGACAGAAGAGCTTACGACCCGGTAATGTAGGTGGATAGGCAGGCAACGGGTAAGTCCGGAGACAAAAGCACGAGGAACATCCACAGGGGCAAAACAGGAACATGGAAACTAAACACAGTGCAAGCAGTAACAGTGACTAACTCAGGGGTACAAACACAGTTACAAACAGAGGTACAAACAAAATTAATCGGCAAACAACAAAGGAAAGGAAATATATAAAGGAAATATATAAAGGAAATATATAAACAAGGGACTAACAAGGGAATTAGGGACAGCAGGTGGACACTAGGGAACAGGTGTGGCTAATGATACACAAGGGAAGGAACTGACATCCTTCCTTATCGGACGTCTGAATGAAGTCAAAACCTTGGAAGTAGGTGAAGTCGGGCCATAAATCTCTACTTTGCTTCTACATCCCTAGAGCCGTGGCAGGCAAAAAGTAATAGAATAATAAAAATAGTTTGAGAAGGAAGTTTGAGAAGGAAGTTTGAGATGACTATTCTTTTCCCGACAAAGAAGCATTAGAGATGTACAAAATAGATGTACAAAAAAATACACTCTGTATTGTAACTGCAGGCTACTGAATGTCACATGCTGCACACATTATTTCTGTGTGGAAACACCTTGTGGAGCAAAGTCTGAACAATTGTCACAGACAAGCAGTTGAAAAGTTCACTTTGTATTAGAATCATGATAGAAGTCATGGTGTATCACGCTAGATTCATTTTGATTTATTAAACTTTCACTTTATACTGATAAATGAAGCAGTGTTTAATAATCAGGCATGCAATTGGGAGTCCTCCTGGTGAGGCTTTGTACACAAGACAGAGAATATTCCCTCTAAGTTGTACCGTCAGCTGACGTTTCATCGTGTGCTGTGACTGTGACTAAGCTCGCAGAACTGAGCAGCGTCGGGGCACCCCCACCTGTCTGTAGCTGACAGACTCGCTGGCTTCTTCTTCCACCTCGCCTTTACAGCTCTCTATTGTCAAATCTCATTTCCTCCTCTCCTTTAAGGAACTGCCGTTAACTGTGCTCGCCTCCCTTCGCTGAGCTGCATTGTCATAAACTCAACACAACAAATATTCATTACTCACTAGCACGTTGCTGCCATGCTTCCAAAGCTCACTTTGCTTCCCTCGTACAGTCGATGGAAAAATGAACTGGAAACGTACAAACTGTTTTTTAAGCAAAACTGACAAAAATTCAGCCTTTTAAGTTTAGCTTAGTTTTCAATGTGCTTCATCTGTGAAGCATTTATTATTTTTTTCTTGATCCTTGCTTCTGATTCTTGAACTATTTTACATCTACAGGTGCCAAGCTACTTTCCTCCCCTCACTCACTCTGCTGCTCGCCGTTGCGTGAGATGCTAATATCTTGTTTGCCTTGCTCCACACTTTCTCATGAATGACGGAAGAAGATGTTGATGCTGCACAGTGCATGTCCTCGTCAGTGATGACAGGCAGGACATGTTATTTTAGTCTATAAACTGCATACATGGGAAATGATAATGGCGTAGGTCTCACCTGCCTTTAATTTAATGGCCATTTAATTACAAGGCCAGGAGCGACATACAGTCCACCTTCATGGATCAGCTCTCTGTTTTGCCTTTTTCTGTATCTCAGGTGGAGCAAAACTGTTCGCGTGGTTAATTCATTCATAAGTGGGGTCAGTTGCAGCAAGTGAACCCACAGCTCGTCATGGGAGAATAAATGGCACTTGAGGCCTATCTAGGTATACACCTGTAGCTGAGACCACAAGCGTTAGAGTAACCGCCTTCCATGCTTCGCGCAGGTTTTGTGCAGCGCAGACTGCTCTTCAAGATCAAATACACAGATGTTTTCTTGTTGCTAACAAGCAGCTGGAGTCAACAACAAAACAACAACATGGCTACGCATGAAAAAACACAAATGAGACACCTCCGGCCAACTGCAGTTATTTTGGGAGCATTACAGATCACTCAAGGCAAAGTCAACATAATGATGGCTTTAAGCATCTACTGTAAGTGTATCAGTCTGCTGCAAGTGTGTGTATGTTTGTTTGCGAGGTGATTGAGAGAGAGTGGCAGAGTGTAATATATGTATAACTAAGAAGATGGAGTGGCAGATAAGTCACTATGCTTTTTCTGCTAAGTGATAGTAAATAATTGATTTAATTTAGATTGAGGATGATGCTAAAAGGATGCTAAAAGGGGAAATGGAGTGCGATTACATGGGTGAGGAATACGAGCGATAAAGCAAAGGAGGGGCTTTGGGAGCCAAGTGAAATCAAGACAAATCACCTCGATTTACTTTGTTTCACAGTGGGAAAATCTCCACATTATACCAACAAATTATGCATTTGCAGCTTTAGACCTTTTGGACATCTGGTTATTGGCCAGGTTATAGTTCAGCAAGGAATTAATTCATCATCAACACCTACTGAGCCAGACTGTGCTCAATACTTTGGACAACATTAGTATACAGTAAGTGCAGAAGTGATTTTGTCAGCGCTTAGTGGGAATCACTTTTTATGGATAATGTTACTGTCAGCTCTGAAGAACCACTTACTTTAGGGACCTGCTGCACATGCACACGCACACACACACACACACACACCTACACACACACACACACACACACACACACACACACACACACACACAACATTAATATCTCCCACTGAATCAGTAGCCTGAAGGTTGGAAAGTAAACAGCTGGGAAAATCTTGGTGAGCAAGGTAATAATTCACAACCATCTCCTGGAAATTGAAAGATAAGGCTGCTGTTGTTT
>JAVQJF010012259.1:0-14261 GCA_036023855.1 Gadopsis marmoratus
ATCAAATGCTGCACTTAGGTCTAAAAGGACAAGAACTGAGACCTTATTTTGATCGTAGTTTTGTCTGAGGTCGCTGATTATTTTAGTTAGAGCAGTTTCAGTGCTGTGGTGTGTTCTAAAGTCTGATTGAAGTTCTTCTTGAATATTGTTAGGATAGGAGTTTATTTGCACTGACACTATCTTTTCAAGTATCTTACTAATGAATGGAAGATCGGCCTGTAGCTGCTCAGTGTATTACAGTCTAGATTCGGTTTCTTCAGTAAAGGTTTTACAGCAGCTGTTTTAAATGCATCTGGGAAGATTCCTGTTTGCAGAGATGTATTTATAATCTTCAGGACATAGTTTGAAAATGACCACAACCCAGTGGCCCAAACCTATTAAATGTTCATTAAAATGATGGATTACAGCAACAGAGCCTACAACGTCAATGAGGTAAGACAGCAGAGCAGATAGTAGTTCAGACGGTGGAAAACAAACACACACTCACCACTCTGGGATCTGCACTCTTCTCCAGCAAGGGAATGAGACTCTTGGTGAGAATGTAAACCCCTAGTGGACAAACAAATAAATAAATAAATCACAATGACGCCATCTTTCCTTCTTTTCAGAGTTTTCTTCACACCTGACCCCTGACCTTTGACTCACCGAGGACATTGGTGGCGAAGCTCTTTTCGAGCCCCTCAGCGTTCACATCCCTCTGACTCATGATGGCGCCTGCGTTATTGATCTGCACAGATGCAACATTTTGACAATCACTCATGCAGACGGGTGAATCCAAAACATATAAAAAAATATGAGAGAAGAAAAGTTAAGTGACCTAAAGTCAACAACAGTAAAACTGAGCTAACAATCGGATTACACATTGCCATGTACTTCTCTATATGAAAGCAGCTACTAGCTACTCACCAGTACATTGAGGGCCTTGTACTTTCTCTTGAAGGATTCAGCAAACTCCCAGACCTTCTTGGTCTCAGACAGGTCCAGGATGTGGACATAGACCTCCTGTAATGACACCAACCATTTAGAATAATGAATAATGTAAGAGTCTGTCTGCTGTTTTTGCAAATGTCTGTCTGAAGTGAGTCAAACTGTACTTTATTTCCCGTCTCCTTGACAATATCTGCCCTCGCCTCCTCGGCCTTGTCCTTGTTCCTGCACACCATGTGGATCGTTCCACCTGTGACAGAGATGGGATTAACATTCTTTACCAGCTGAGGAAAACAATATTTTAACACGCGTCAAGGGCAGTAGAAGAGTGTTGGATTTATCCAACTTTATGCGATCTTTGTAGGGGCTGCATACCACTTTGTTACAGCACAGAGCATATCCTAAATATCTGGCCCATTTCACAGCACCTTGAAATCCCTCTGATGGTACAAAGGAAAGAAGGACTTGAAAAAATGGTACATTGATACTCCCAAAAATGTTCCTGCAGTACAGCTATGGCAGTTTGAAATCTGTTCGGGATAATCGACTCACCGTGTGTCTGCTTTTTTCAAGACCTACTTTTGCCTTTTGCCAACATGCCTGACAGATCATTGGGATTTGCATTGTAGTTTTGATTTGAAATGTGTAAGGGCTCATGGCTTTCGCCTGAATGCACTGAAGTTCTCTACTTTACTGTTGAAAAAAATCAAAAAAGACAAGAAAAATGCTGTGCAAGATTTAAAGTTTCATATGTGATGTTCAAATAGATATATCTTTGGATTGGTAAATGGGTTTGAACACAGTTCCCAAATATACAGTTATGGTTATTTAAAGTACAATAAGTGAATAACTGTGTAATAAGGCCTTATATCATTTTGACAGTGACTATTGATATTTTTAAGGATGCTGGGCATACAGTAATCCTCCAGATAAAGTGAAAGGACCAAACTGAATAGATCATATGAGACTAGAAAAGTGTTTGCTGAGGTACGTCAATGAAATGTTTGCAAAGGTTGTAAATATCAAACACTGGCTCACAGACTGTTTGTATAGAGTCTTGTGAGACCAAAGCAGTGCCTGGGGGACACACAGACCAATAGCTGCCTGGGCTGTGTGGACCTACATTTCTTGTGTTCAGTGAAATACATAGATGAGCCAGAGAACATGTGAAATTACAATTATTTTACATTTCTGATGACCTCCAATTGAATTGTGATTTTCTTTTATTTCCAGGCAAGTGCCAATTGTTATCCACTTGATTTTTTGTCGGTCTTGTGCTTTTAAGCATTTTTAATCACTGTGTCATTCTGAGGGCTTTCCTGGTGGCACTGAGGACGGTTTCCCTTTGGTGTGGCTCCTGGGTTTGTACCTGTGTGACTTGGGCTATTTCATGAATGATTTATCGTCACTACATGGTGTTCATCTACTGTGTCTCACCCTGAGGCCAACTGCTACCTGACCTTTTTGCAGAGTTGATGGTTTATCTGATCGAAAATGGGAAAGAGTCATGACAATTTGTACAACTTCTGCCATCCTTACTACAATTACTCCTCCTAATAGCAAGACCTTTACATTGCATTAATGTCAATCGCAGCCCATGTGTTGTGCTTGCGTTCATATAAGAGTGGACTTGCTGAAAAACAGGCAATAGGATTGATACCTCTCTTAGCGATGGCCATGGCAGTGGCTTTCCCAATGCCACTGTTGGCTCCTGTTATCATGAAGGCGCGTCCGGCCATGGACACCTCCAGGTCCTTCTCCGCAAACCTCTTGGAGGTTGACAGGAAGGCATTCCTGCAGGACATGGACATTTACTCCATCATATTCATGTCAGCCAACCTGTATGTCTGCACATCTTTAATGTATGCATGCATCCACTGCAGAGCTCTGCCTGGGTCAAACTAAGATCCAGTACAGAGCGATAGCAATGAAATACGTCTGTGTGTGTGTGTGTGTGTGTGTGTATTGAGTTCAGAGATGGTCAGTGTTTGAGTTCAGCCTTGTTACTGTACGTCACCTCACATCTTTACTGTACACAATGAAGACAAGAGTGTGCCTGGCATCATCTCCGATGAGAAGCGGTTTGCGGTGAGACTACCGACAGTGACAACAGGATTGGTGTGTGTGTCTATGCATGTGTTTGTGTGTGAGTGTGTGTGGCACCAAGGACTTCAATTCTCCCATTGTCCTGGATGTCATTGTTGAGGGCGGCTGAAAGGGGGATAAAGGGTGGGTAACACTGAGGCTAAATGCCCGCTCTGTTCGATGGTGTCATGCAGAGAACTATTAGTGCAGGGTCACAGCGGGTTGCCGGACAGATCTCTGGCAGAAAAGATAACACAGAACAAAGGGGAGATGGGAAACAATCACAAAAGCACCTCTTCAGACAACTTGGCTTGCTGTATACCGATGAGGAAAGGCGCCTTAGGGGCTGCAATAGATCAGATAGGACTGATAAAGCCCTTAGAGCCCCGTCGTGGCCAGACAACTGACTGATGGTCTTACATGGCTCCTGCTGAGTCACTGTAAACTTTACTCAGTTCATAAAGCAGTGATATTCAAAGATGCGCTGCTGTTCCTTTCTGTCATGCATCAGTGTAGTGGCAGTCAAACAGTCGGTGTTCATCTACCTCCAGTAGAAACAAACATCATCTGCATTTTCACCAATGCATCAAGTTTTACATTTCATCCCTTTCAAAGATCCAGCCCTCATATGACCTTTGACCTAACCCAACCTCTTATAACCTCATAAAGCCTCAAAGAATCGATGTATTTCACTTAAATACTACTTAAAATTATGGCTTACAAGATTTTTCATAGATTAATCTGGCGATTAATTTCTTCATGAACAGATTCATCATTCAGAAAATTGTCAATAATGCCAATCACAATTTCCCAGAGCTTAAAGTGTTGTCACATTCAGGTGTCTTGTTTTCCCAAACCCAAACATATTCAGTTAACAATAATAAAAAAGAGAGAAAAGCAGCAAATCCTCAAATTTGAAGTTGGAATCAGCAAACGTTTGGCATTTCTGCTCGAAAAATTACTTGAATCAATCAATTATCAAAATAGTTGCAGATTCAATTTCTGTTACTCGACTAATTGGCTACTCGACTACTCGTTTCAGCTTTACTTATCATGGCATTAACCTTTATCAGAAAGTTCTTCGAAGCTGAAAGTCTTTAAAAAAAAAAGGCCAGTTTAGCTGGGTCTCCCCCTTTCTATTCACTTCTATGCTGCTCTGTTGTAGACAGTGAGCTACTGTAAAGGAGTGACACGAATCCATCCCACCTCGTAGGATCTCTTCATATAGACAACCATACAGGGAAATACGTGTTTAATTTCAAACAAACCAATCACTCAGTGTGGCATAGGAAATAAAAAATGACATAGGGACACGACATCTGCCATTTTTCACATAAGCAAAGTATTTTCAAGTGCAAATTTGAAGACCGATATTGGCAACTTTTCTAATGAAGCAATTTGAGTATAGAGATACAAATGCCACGTTGCATATGTTAGAATGGTGCCTGTAAAAGTTAAATACAATCAAATACAATTACAATAAAATCATGAGGCAACGTGTAGAAAATTACATTCAGTTTAATATCAGGCTGCAAGTTAGTTATTATAGAAGTTATTTATTATTAATAACAGCCGTTTTTAATCTTTACATTTTCTTTCACATTGAATTTCTTAGATTATACGGTGCATATGACAGAATTACGATGCATTATTTGCATTGCTTGCAGCAAAGTTATTACGAACTGAGCGAACTGATCCAATTCATAATGACAATTGTCATATCATCATAATCATATAACTATCTATCAATCATAATAACTAGATTGTCCCTACACACACACACACACACAGCAGCAAGTCACAGACTCAGTGCAGTGAAGTCCCAGCAGTACACGGGCCAGACGAAGGCTTCTTACCTGGTGAACTCGGTCACTCCCTTCAGGAACCAGGCGGAGTTGCGGTACAGAGACATGCTGCTGCTCTGGAAGCCTCTCGCTGCGCAGAGCTCTCCCCTCCGCTTTTACCCTGGAGTGAAACCACGTGTAGCTCCACTGAATGAACATCAGTGGGCGACAGCTCCACCGGCCACGCTGCGGCAGGAAGTTCAGCTGAGCGGTGTTCGCTCAACCTACAGGCACAATGTCCTATAATGTACTGCTATTCGACTAATTATAGTCAGCATGTGCTTGGAGACTCACTCGCCCCAGCTTCTAGCAGCAATTAGATCTAAAGTCACTTTATAAGTGCCAACTGAAATATATATATACATATATATATCGACAAGTGAAAATACACTCAATGATATTGGAGAGAACAGTAAAGATACACAGAAACTATGTAAAACAATATGATACATTACGATGGTAAAATAGATGATGCTTTAAAATGTAGAATGTCTTCTTATTTCATAATATTGACTGTGTAAGTTCAATTTTGACATTTTACCACAATGTCGAAGAGGCTACAGGACAACACGTGTGGAGTTTCACCTGAGCTTATAGGCTTGTGCGAAAAAAAAAAAGAAAAATCAAAGAAACTCCAACTGACTCATCGTATGCACCGTGTTGCTGCAGCCGGGGCGGTGTTGCACATCAGACCCCAACGTGCCGCCTCTCGCCGCTGACCGCACCGCCGCTCCACCTGCGCGCAGCTGCGCTCCGGCAGCCAATCGGACGCCAGGGCGCGGCCCCGGCGGCAGAAGGTGCGATTGCGGCGCACTGATTTCTGGGAAGATCAGGCAACGTCGCCGCATCTCCAAACGCGCAGCGTAGCGTAGGACAGGGCTCTGATTGTGGGACACCACCACAGCTGAAGGATTTGAACTTGGGTGACTTTTTCCTCTGCTGCGATAACATGGTGAGTGTCCGAGCGCGTTGCTGCAGATGAATCCACGTACCCCGTTGGCAATAAAATGTGCTAAGCGCCCGTGTCAGTCGCTGTGTCCTCTTATTACTTTTTGTCACCAAACAAAACCTCCACCGCGGACCGCAAGTCAGCTACTTCCTTGATCAAAGGTCACGCAAATGACACTAGTGGCTATTCAGGATCCTGATATTTGTTATGCATCACATTGTCAGATGTATCACATTGCATTATGAAAGGAGCTGGAACTGTCTGACAGGCAAATGAATGCAAATCCCGAAAAAAGCTGGTTTCTTTCGCAGAAGCTTAAATGGGCTTTTTGAAGGTGAATCTGAAATTTCACACACAATAATCACCCAAATCATTGTTCATGTGCGTCCAACAGATAGTTGCAGGTTACACGGCCTGTCATTTGTACTCCAGGGTCCTGGTTTATCTTGCTGCAATGCACCTGAGGACAAAGAGCTCTCATTAAATGCCCTTACACAAGGCACACGTTGCATTTACTGTTGTTGCACTCAAATGTAATATAGATGTGTTACGCTTCTCAGGGGATCTACATTCACATTTCTACTTGTGGTGCAACCCTCGCTTATGGATGGTTTCGTTATAGTTGCAGGCAGCTCTGAGTGCAGTTGGGGGTTTTATTACTTGGTGTGTGGGTGTGTTTGAACATGCATAAACTGAGCACGTATGTGATTGCTTCCTGTTTGGCTTCCTCTGTCGACAACCTACACGTTAACCACCTTTTAGTTCTGTGTCTTTAACCCTCATAAAACAACATGTTCCTCCTGCTGGGTCAACTTTACACCCCTTAGCATTTTAAAACAAATATATTCCCAGTTTTTATTTTTAAAGTCAGTGTTTTCCCGCTCTTTCTCCCGCACATTCTGCCCTCTCCAGATGCGCTTCCTGTTGCTGTTCAGCCGGCAGGGGAAGCTGCGACTGCAGAAATGGTTCACGCCATTAACAGACCGGGAGAAGAAGAAGGTGATCCGGGACATGATGATGTTAGTGTTGGCCCGTCCACCACGTTCCTGCAACTTCCTCCAATGGCGGGACCTCAAGATCGTTTACAAGAGGTGCCTACAGGAGACACAGCCGCCCTTTCGTTTGTGTTAAGCTATTTATTCAGTGTTGTGTCATCAGCAGTCGTTTCCTGGCAGGCACAGACGTCTCTGTTTATGCTACATGCCCAACTTGTGTGTCCTCTTGCTTCAAAATGCACACAGAAAACAGACACACCCATTCTCAACACTGAGCTGACAAGACCTGGCTAGAGGAAAGGTCTCGTGAAACACACCGCGCATGACCTATATCACTGTTGGACCAAGACAGCGATGGTGCAACACAGCGCTTATCCTTATCCTCATCTGCTTCAATCACAGTAACAACCTTGTCATAAAAGTAAAACTAGAATAATAAAAGTAGTAGTGGACAGAATAACAGGAACACCTCACAATATAATGTGATCCAGCGCAATGACAACTTAGAATAAAATGAGTGCAATACGTAGTAGCTTTATGAAGCTTTTACTAAGGCAATTTTTTCTTAATGAAACTCAAATTAAACTTGTGTTTCTGTTAATTTGACTAACCCCTAAATATATACAGCATGTACATATATGCAGGGACATTTGCAGTTCTGTAACAGAACAGATAAGTGCACATGATAAATTCTTAAAACATGTATAATTACATATAAACATTTATATTCTTGTTCTTTTTTTCTATCTTTTTCTTCATTTTGAAATCATGCCACGACTTCCACACAGGCAGTCATATACGTACGTGTTTCTCCCCAGAATGCTGCCAAATGGGCATCTAATGTTTCCTAGTTTTCTTCGCAGCATTGTGGCAACCATTGCTGTAACATTTGACCTTTCTCTTCTTCACATGCAGGTATGCCAGCCTGTATTTCTGCGCTGGAGTGGAGGACCGCGATAATGAGCTGCTGAGCCTCGAGGTGCTGCACAGATATGTCGAGTTGTTGGATAAATACTTTGGCAACGTAAGTGGAGCTGAAAGTCACGGCCCAAGCAGAATTCACTGGTCGTTAAGAGACTCTGCTTCACACACACACACACACAGAGTTATTATTTTAGCTATTCTGGCTAATTTGTCCTCCGCTTATATTCATTTAGATTGGAGCCATGTCTGGAATTATGTGAGGTCACCAAACATTTAGTCTACTGCAAAAATGGGAAAGGTCTCATTTATTTTGTTTAGAGCAGAATGTGTGTGTGTGTGCGTGTGTGTGTGTGTGTGTGTGTGTGTGTGTGTGTGTGTGTGTGTGTGTGTATGTGTGTGGTTGGGGGGAGGGGGGACCAATGTCCACATAAATATAATAAAGAAAGGAGAGTTGATACTGTCTCTGAGGATTCTCTGTCATTAGAGTTATAGTTATTGATAAATGAATTAACACTTAATGTGAATACTAATATATGATTAAACTACATTCCAATCTGTTATAAACCTTTTATTAATTGTCTATATACTGTTTCTAAGACTAAGTAGAGGTACATAAAGTGTACAGTAGTCATTTAGCCAAAGGCAGACTTGTTGCTTGATTAAATTTGAGCTTAAATCTTCAACTGAGAACATCGCTGTTCTCACTTTAAGTATGGCTCTAAGGATCAAGTCAATCATACAAAAGTACAGTATGTGACACGCTTACAGCATACCTGTACCGTATGGGATTGTTGAACACCTCATCCCAGTCTGCTGCTATTACAGCTTCCACTCTTCTGAGAAGGCTTGCCACAGGATTTTGGACCCTGGCTGCTGTGATTCGGTCTCATTCAGCCCTAAGAGCATTAGTGAGGTCCAAGCAGTGTCATGTTGAAACAGGAAACAGCCAACCCAAACTGTTGCTGCAGAGATGGAAGCAGGCTGTTGTCTAAAATACGACTGTATGCTGTAGCATTAAGATTTGCCTTCATCGGAACTCTTTGTCAGCTGAGAAGAGGCACTGTTAAAAGGGAGAGAACTGATGAACTCTGTGTTATGAATACTTAGTACAATAATGCAGGTCAAAGGATATACAGTCTGCACTACAGTGACTCCTGTGTTACACTACACTGCAGCAGATCAGAACCAAATCCCTGTCCTTCCCCCACGGCACTGCACACAGACATGTCCCTGGGCTCTTCACCAGTCTGACTCCCCCTGGTGTCCATAAGGTGCCTCTGCTCCAGAACCACTTGAGGGACGCCCAGCTTGTAGCCACGCCTTCTTATTTACAACAGCTCAAACAACAAAACTGAAAAAAGAGCAGATGGAAAAGGGAGCGATATGAAAGAGGCTTTTTATAATTATCTCAAAGGTCTTGTCTGTTTTCGTTTCATATTTCTTGCTTTCATCAACTTGCCATTTCTGTATTGCGTATAGTATTCAGTTAGGGCCTGGCCAGCACAGCAAATAAAGTGGCCATCTTCTCCATTCCACTGATCAAGGAAGTATCATTTATCTCTAGATTAAAGGATGATATCTTATTCTGTTTCAGGTGTGTGAGTTGGACATCATTTTCAACTTTGAGAAGGCATACTTCATCCTGGACGAATTCCTGATGGGAGGAGAAGTTCTAGAAACGTCAAAATTAGCTGTGGGTGCATCTCTGGAGGAGGCTGACACACTCCAAGAGGTGCTTCTTTAAGGTTCAAAACGTTCAGTAAATGTAGTTTTTTTTTCTTATTGCTCATATGAAACGTGTTTTTTGTATCCCCACTCTTATCACAGACAATGGAGGAATACATGAGCAAGCCTGCCTACTGAGCCAAGAGAAGATGAGGATGGCTCACATTTCGAGACTTGAGGCGAAAAGTGTATTTCTCCGGAACATTTTTATTTAGTGACTAATAATGACTCATTTGGCATAATGCTGTGGTCATACAATAGCCACAATCCTGTTGATTTCTCATGTTTCTACTTAGGTTTTAAGAATTGTAATAATGTTTGCATCTGTGCCTTTTAAGTCTCATATTTATTGATCTCAGGGTTTTACAACAGGAGATATGACTGAAAAAAGTATTTTTTCCAGTTTTCCTAAATACACTGTGTCCTATTTAAATATGTTTTAACGTAATCTGAATTATAATACATGTCAGGCAATACAAATTTGCATTTAAACAAATGTGTCATATGATGGTGAGTAAATGAAGAAACACCACACAGTAAGGAAAAAATAAAGTCAATGCTTTATTAACCTCAGGGATGTCACATATGACCACATTTAAGAAAGAATTACCAAAAAACACAAGTGAATCTAGGGGATCCAACACTGATTCTGGTTATGTGTGTGTGCATTGAAATGTAAGGCTGGTGAGTCACATGTACTGGTTGTTAAGTGTTGCTGAGCAACTCATATAGAAAATAGCATCAAATTAACGTCTGATCACTCATATTTCTGCTAATAAATAAGAACTTTTGTGAACCAACAGAAAAACTAAAGTTGACTGCGTGTGTTATTCTTCAAAATACTTTATTTTCACCCTCGCCTTCCACCAAAACAATATATATATATCTATATATACGTATGTATATGCATCTACTGCCTTCTTTATATTCCTCCAGCAGTTTTGGCATCAGTATCACTTTCTTCAGTCTCTGGGTTCAGGTAGCTCAGCAATTTCATTACCGCCTCATTATCAAAACCTTGCACTTCCGTGTCATCACCCCTCTCATCATCCTCAGACTGTCTCTTTTCATTTGGGCTTTTATCCGAGTCCATTTGATCGAAATAATCCTGTATCGCCTGTTCAAACGAGCCCGTTATGCTCTGTCCAACTTCGTCCCGCTTTTGGCTGGCCTTGTTGCTGCTGTATGCGGGGTTTGGATACTGTGCCAGCATCTGAGCTGCTAAATATGCCGCCAGTTCATCCTCGTTCACGGTGTCATCATAGTCGTCCTTTAATGTGCTGGGAAGGCGCTGATGCGTGGGAGCGGATTCCCCTGAACGCCGTGGAGGCTGAGTGTGAAGTCGTGACAGTGAGCTTTTGTGCTGCTTCTTCATCCTGACAGGAGTTCGATCCTCCGTGCCCCCTAACCCAAGAATGTTTAGTATCTCTTCTGTCCTCAGCTCTTCTGCGGTCTTTTGTCTATCAGGAAAGCGTCTGTTGTAGAATTTAGCTTCAGGAATCTTGTGTGTCTTCTGTGAGGAGATCTGAGAGAGCTTGCTTTCTGCTCTGGCTAATTCGTTGCTCTTTCGTGACTTGTCCTGACTCATCGTTTCTCCGGTTTTGAGCATGTCCACCAGGTCTTCAGGTGGAATCAGGTATTTTTGGGAGATCTGAATGAGCTGGTAGATGGCCTGTGGATCTATGTTATCTCTATACTGTGTCTGAGCCACTCTCCTCTCAGCCCTCTCTTTCTCCTCTTCCTCTATCTCTCGCTTCTGCTCTTCTTCCTCTGTTTTCTCCAGCACTTTCAGGAGGTAGTAGTCCACCAGGTTGGCAACATCATCTGGATTTTTTGACCTCTTGACTGGGTAGCTTTCATCATCTTCCTCTTCATCGTCCTCATCATCTTCCTCGTCATTGTTGTCAACATAATCAAGCCCTCGGTTGGCCTCATGTTTGCTGTCCCGCTCCCCGTCTTCCTCTTCCTCTTCCTGTTCCTGCAGAGGACCCCAGTCTGCGAGATCCCCGCCTACATCATTGTATGCCACATTCCTCACATTAAACCCATCATCATCATCTTCTTCCTCATCATCATCCTCCATGTCATCCTCTTCATCTTGGCGTTTATGCATGGTCTTCACACTAGTCAGCTTGTCCAGTTCGTCAAACACAGACTGCAGAGTTGCCAGGTTCTGAGGCGTATACTTCTCCTCCACGTTCTCGTTGGTGCGTTTGAAGGGGCTCTCATGCCCAAGCGCTGGCCCCTCCCCATCCTCGTCCTCTTCCTCATCGCCCTCGCCCTCTTCCTCATCCTCAAACATTAACGGCAGCTTCTTGTGAGGCCTGATGCCGTGTTGCTTCTGCGGCACCCTGGGATACATGCCGTCCTTTATGCCTGCTTCTTCTACGCTCGGGTGAGGCGACGCTGGCTTGGAGGCCTTTTCCGTCTGCTGGAGGGTGCCGAGCACAGCCTGGAGCAGTTCGTCACTCTTATCCACCCTTCCTTCCTCCTCCTCATCTCCCTCCTCTTCCTCACCCTCATCTTTGCTCTGCATAGGGTTGGAAGCCAGTCTCAGCATGGCACGCAGCTTCTCAGCATCATCCGCGTGGCTGGCCTCATGCTCTGTAGCGAGAGGGTCGTGCTGCTGGGAGTCCGCGCCGGTTCTTTGATGGAGACTCTCGATGTACTCCAAAGCTTTGAGCATGTCGGCGTTAGGAGCCTGGTGGACGTTTCCTCTCTGGGAGTCTGATTCACTTCCTCGCAGTCTGTGCTCTCTGAGAGAAGCCCCCTGAGCGCCAGAGGAACTGAGGAAGAGGAGGATTAAGAGGAGGTTGGCCAGACAGATGAGGAAAGGTCTGCCTGTGGTGGAGGTCTTGGGGAGTGACGGCATGGTGACGCCTGCAGCGGAAAGACAAAGAGCCACATGTCAGCACTGACCTTTACACATTGAACTAACAGGTTCACCGCGCTGGGATTTCTTAAACGTCAGCTGCTCTTATCATCACTTTAAATGTCTGAGAGACATTTGTGTTGGGATCCGTCTTCAAATCTAATCCGTTTATTCATCTCCTCCTTTGGTAAACATGACTTAATTTAGACATCGTTTTGCTCATGTTGTTTATGTATGAGTTACATATGCGCTATGTCTTATATAGCTCTTAGATTTTACATCAACGGTAAAATGAAAAGTGATATATTCCTGGGTTATCAGTGTAAAATACTATAACCCAGAGTTTAGTGTTTGTATCTCTCCTCCATGTTCCTGCCTGTTGCTGCTATTTGAGGATCATACTCCTGCCGCCTGTTTGCCAGCAGCAGTAACAGCAGCGGCATTCAGCTCCCGTCCAAATCTCATTAGTCGTCCAATTGCTGCTCTCGGTGAGTCATGGCCCCGTTGTCAAGGTAACCCGGTATGGCTGATGCTCCCATGGAACCGTACCATAAACCACTGAAAGCCTCCAAACTCCAATGATGATTGTTTTAACTGAACACTGTTCTTTGAGACAAATTACCCCCCAGTGGGATCCGTTCCGCCTGTGGCGCTTATAAGAGACATGCGTGCAAAATGCATCCAAATGTGTATTTGATCAAAAGGGATTTGACGCAAATGCAAAACTCGCGTGAAACTGACATTTTGAGACAAGGACGTTCTCCAAAGCGCGAGGGGCCAAAAATGAATTCAAAGGCATAACGGATCACGAGCGACGAACGCGCGAGCGACGATGTGTTTGCACGCTCACTTCTGCCGTCGTTTCTCCCAGCCTCGCTTTGAATCGCCGGACTTCGCTCAGTCGTTTATTCAAATGTTGAAGCCGAAAAAAGTGGCCCCTTCGAGGCAGCAGGGCGCGCGCGGCCCGGAACGATCGGAGGCGGAGCGAGAACAAAGACACTCCGCGCCCCCACGTCGCGTTCAACAGAAGCTTTTTGCCGAAGTAACTAAAAAAAACAAAAAAAACAACACACGGCCGCCATTCTTTTGAAAACATGTTTAGCGGCTCGGGCGGTTAACGACAACCCGAGTCTTACCTTTCGGAGCGAGCTTCTAGCGGGGGTCGACGCTCGCGAGCGGACTGAGCATCTCTCTCTGTTGTCTCGCGGCGGGAGTCTGCGCTCAGCACCGCGGACAGCTCCGGGTCTTTAGAGGCGCCGCCTGACTTCGTGCGTCAGAGAGCGAGGAGAGGACGCGGCGCGCGCGGCCGCGCACACGCACGTTCGCCTGAGTCGGGCCACGCAACAAACCGCGGCCCCTCCTGTCAGCACGAACCGCGAGCAGCTGCGGCCCAGCGCGTCTCAGCGGCAGCTCGCGGTGGGATGGCTGGATTCACAATGGGGGCTATATTTAGGACCGCCGGCTGACTGACTAACGTGAGCTGTTGCCGGTCTGTTTATTAAGAAGACATGAAGCTGCGTGAACTAACTTATTCACCTTTTCGTGGCCTCCCTCTTTGCCACGCTGCTAAGAAAAGAGTCAATAAATGATTTGTTTCCGATCCGTGATGTTTCTTCACTGACTGGATGTGGGGCTCGCGGCAACATCCCCCGCTGTAGTTGTTGTGACTGTTGACTGTTGTGACTGTTGACTGGCGACTGGCTGTTGTGACTGTTGTCTGGCTGTTGTGACTGTTGACTGGCTGTTGTGACTGTTGACAGTTGTGACTGTTGACTGGCGACTGGCTGTTGTGACTGTTGACTGGCTGTTGTGACTGTTGACTGTTGTGACTGTTGACTGGCGACTGGCTGTTGTGACTGTTTAATGGCTGTTGTGACTGTTGACTGGCTGTTGTGACTGTTGACTGTTGTGACTGTTGACTGGCGACTGGCTGTTGTGAC